>JAKCPI010019653.1:0-22881 GCA_023213315.1 Euborellia annulipes
TATATGTTAATTTATAGCGATGAAGTATTGGATTCATGTCAAAAATTAGCTGCGGTCCAATAGAAAAACAAATTATATAAAAATATATAATTTATTTAAATTTCAACTTCTCAAACCGCCTGGTTTCGACCGCACTGCCGCAGGTCTTCCTCGGTGAGAAGAAATCTTAAGGCTGTGAGTGCATCCACAAACCTCTAGATCTCCCTAAATTTATTTGCCAACCGTCTCTCATGCCCGTGTTGAGTTAACACCCCCGGGGCCCGTCAAGTCTGTCTGCGACCCTGTATTTATAACATTTCTTCAAGTAATTAGGAAAGGAAATGAGGGTTAAAATAAACTCTTTTTAAATCAATTCAATATAAATTGTCATAACTGATGATAAAATATTAACTTAAGATACAGTATTTAAATTAGAAAATAAATGGATATCTAATTAGAATATAATTAATTAATTATATTTTCTTTTGTTGCAGCATCTCTTCATGTGTCTCATGGCAACGAGTCGAAGTCGCTAAAACAAATCAACATGCAAATGAGGGAGCATCAAAAAGAAGCGAAATCTCAACACGTATGCTCTTTGTTTTATTATCATCGACCTTGTCGCTCGACCATCCATCTAAGCGCTCTGCGAGGGTCTCTCTCGGCATTAGGTAAGTCCTGAGAATCAAATTTTTTTCAATTTATCTCATCATTTCCTAGGAAAGGTCTTTCACTTTTTTTACTTTCTCTTACCTCTATATATGTTAATATATAGAGAGAAAAATATTGGATTCATGTCAAAAATTCGATGTCGAGATTTTGATGGATCTTCACGTTTTGAGGTTCCCTGAATCCAAAAAAGTGGTTTTCGCGACATGGTCTGTCTGTCTGACTGTGTGTCTGTGTGTGTGTGTGTTCAATTTTAAGCATGAAGGAATTGAGCTAGGAAGTTGAAATTTTATATTTAAGTTAGGCACCCTCCTAGGGCGTGAAAATAAGCTTTAATTCAAAATCGGCCAAAGAGTACTAGTACACTGTATACTTTTTCAGTTTTTTTTTCGATTTTCTCAAAATTTGCTCTAACGATTTTGATTAAAATTCAAAAATCAATTATTTTTTAGATGCTCTTTAAAATGTATATTCTCATTTTGCCCTCAAAATTGTTTGAAGCACACTTTACTCTTGTGCTTCTCTTCATAGGAAAGATAGGAGAAATGGTTGCCATGGTGACAAAATATAAATAGTTTCCCATGTTTATAAATTTGACATCTTAAATTCTAATATATTCTAAATATATACTAAATATATCTCGACACAAAAAATCTCTGATAGACCTATAAAAATCCTCCCTCATTTTAGATTTGATTATCATTTCTATAGAAGTCCCCCCCCCCCCCCTCTCTCTTTGATTGTGCTACCAACAGATTCCTTTTTGAGAGAGATTCGAATTTTTTTCATTATTTTTGCCAAATTTTTTCAATAACAAATCAACTTGCTTGATTATGAAAAAATATAAGATTCAAAAATTTCTTCTTACAAATTTTAATTCTGAATGGGAATATTCTAACATAGAATAATATTTCAAATAATAATTTAAAATTCATGTCAAAAATTCTATGTCGAGATTTTGATGGATGTACACGTTTTGAGGTCCCTGAGTCCAAAAAAGCGGTTTTCGCCTCATGGTCTGTCTGTGTGTGTGTGTGTGTGCGTGTGTGTCTGTCTGTGAACAATTTAAAGTAAGAAGTAATTGAACTACGAGGTTGAAATTTTATATTTAACTTAGGCGCTCCTCTGAGGCTTGAAAGAAACGGCAAAAGTACTACTACTTTTACTGAGGTAATTTTCCAGTTTTTTTCAATTTTCTCAAAATTTGCTCTAACGATTTTGATTAAAATTCAAAAATCAATTATTTGTTAGATGCTCTTTAAAATGTATATTCTCATTTTGCCATTGAAATTTTCTGAAGACCACTTTACTCGTGTTTTCCATAGAAAAGATGGGAGAAATGGTTGCCATAGTAACGAAATATAAATATTTTCCCATGTTTATAAATTTTACATCTTGAATTCAAATGTACCGTACTGTCGGAACTTAAATAAATGTCGACACAAAAACTGGTGTGACAAGTACACAACTTTCTCTTACCGAAGGGTAAGCGAAAGTTGTGTGCTGTGCGACCAGTCACACCAGATTTTTTAACTACCAACTTGATTTGTTTCTAATGAGTAAGATATAATAATTCCTTTTTGTCTAATCTAAAAAAAATATTTTTTTCTCTTTGGTTGGTTATTTAATGTATTAATAGAAATAAGGGTGGTTCTGGCGGAGGTGGGTTAAATTAGCCATTGAATCAAATAAATTATGTAAAACCCCAAATAAAATTATCAATTTGAAGAATTCTATTGTATGATAAATCAGAGAGAAAAATATAAAATTTTCTTAATTAATTTAATTATTGATTATGCCGCGGGGGATGTAGGGGGCAAATTATTTTCATATATACAGTATATAAATATATATTCATCCAGTCATCTTTTCTATAAAAAAATTTCCATTAAAATCATTCGATTTTCTTTTTAAAAATAAAAAAATAATCAACAAATATTGTTATACAATCAATTTTACAAATTCATTCAACAGTAGGCTATAGAAATTATACAAAAAATTCAGAAAATAATGCTTAAAAAAATTTTATTCATTGAAAATAGGGTTGGGTAAATAAATTGAATCTTATAAAAATGATTTCACTTCGAATTTATCCCTAATAAATAAATAAATACAAAAAATAACACTTGAAAGTATTTTATTTAAAGGGTGGGTAAAGTAAAAGAGTCTCTTGAAAAGTATTTAATTTCGAATTTATTCCCAACAGAATAAAACGCCGTTAGTTTGCAAGTGAATAGAATTTTTATAAATAGAGAATTTATTTTATTCTTGGGCCCTCAGAGAGCAATGCTATTTCTCGATCGATCGATGTCTGCTTGCTGGCTGCCTATCTGCCAGGCTTTCGTTGAATTTTAGCCGAGCCTTGACTCAGTCGTTTGAGCTCTTCACTCAATCTCTCTCTCTCTCTCTCTCTCGTGTGTTTAGTTTATTTTATATTGTGTGTGCAAATAAGTCGTTCATCCCCCAAACTCATTTACTCCCCGACTGTTCCGTTCATCTTATTATTACGGTAATGAATCTTTTCATATCTCATTTGCATAACGAATTAAATTTCTATTTTCAATTTTGTTTTTCTTTCTTAAAATATACTTATAAAATGATCCAATTTTTAAATACAACACTATGATGGAGTCGTGTACCCCAGGGTGGAAAGGGTGGAAATCGCCCCTTAGTAAATAATTGAAAATAGAAATTCTTAACTTTAATTTAATAAGTGTGATTTTTAGAGGTGGAATTTTTTCTTCATTGTCTGAATGCATTCTTTTCTTAAACAGTTTCTGCACTCACCCCCTCTAATTATAAGTTTATACAATTCAGATGATTTTTACTTTCTCTTACCCTATATGTGAAATATATATAGAGAGAAAGTATTCTTTATTAATTTGTTTTTACGCTAATTTTTTTTAACTAGCTACGTACTTTGTTTGTTTGTAATGTGAAAGATATAATAATTACTTTTTGACTAATCTAATAAAAAAGTTTTTTTCTCTTCGATCGGTAATTTAATGTAGTAATAGGGGTGGTTTTTTCTGGAGGTGGTGGATTAAAATAGCCATTGAATCAAATAAATTATATAAAATTATTTATCATTTAATTTAGGGAACAGACAATTTCAAAATATCTTAATTTTTCTAAAAAAACATCTCCATTCTTCAACCCTTATCAATTAATAATTAAATATGTCGAGAGGGATGGAGCTCATCTATTATTTTCTAAAAAATTTTCCATAAAAATTACTCATATTTTTTTTTGGTTTAATAGAAAGATTTGTTAAAAAAAAAAAAAAAAAAATATTGTTTAATCAATTTTACAAATTATCAAAAAGAAACAAACCCTTTAGAAAATTGGACAAAAAAAGAATTATTACTAAATTAAAAAAAAAAATATTTTCTAATAATCCATTATCTGAATGAATTGAGGTAAAAATTCTAATTAAAATTGTATTAATTCCCCATTGAAGCTAAGCTAAATAAACAAAATTTCTTTGTTTCAGAAGAAGGACTTAAAAAAAGCAAATCCATCTGCGTCAAGGGGGCCAAAGGGTCAGTCGAGTTGAACTCACCTCTCTGCAAAGTACCTCCTCTATTGCGATTCTATTAGTGGGAATAAATCGTCACACACACCTACTCTCTCTACAATTAAAAGGTATTTATAATTTGCATATTTCACTTGCGTAAAGGATTAACATTTTATTTTTATTTAAATATTTATAAAATTATGCTTTGTCTTAAAACTTCAAATCAGAGGGTGTAAATAGGTGTACATCTTTAATATCATTAATATTTTCCCTTAAATATAACTTTATCATTATTATTTTTTGTAAACTCTTTTTTTCTACACACAAATCATATTCTCACCGCACTTCGGTCTCTCTTTGCACTATGTGCCATCGCAAGTCCCGATCATCAAATTTTTTTCAATTTGTCTCATCATTTTTTGGGAAAGGTTCTCTCTCTTTTCATTTCTCGACAGAAAAAAACCCTCATTTTATAATATTTGATTATCATTTAAAGCTATAAATTGCTTTCTTAAAAAAACTAAAATTTTCCTTCGCTTTCTCCATCTCTCTCTTTAAATCTATTATATTCTTTTTCTCCCCACTTTACTGATAAGAAAATTTTCTTTTCGGTTAAATGTTTATTCAATTAATAGTTGAAATAACATTTAATTGGTGAAAAATATTTAAAATTTTTTTTACTATTTTCTAATACTTCGTGTTCGATTAATTTATTTTTTTTAAAAATTAGAATACCTATATGAGCAGAAAAAAATCTTTTTTTAAACTTATGCATTTCTGTAATATCAAAATTTTATTTTTCCCTCATTTAAATATTAATATTTACACCTGCTCTTATTAAAATCAAGAACTGTATATTCATAACCACCAAATACTTTTTAAATATTCACAAATCACTTGCTTTGCAAATTGAAATAATTAAGATTATATCTTTTTGTTTTCTAAAGTTTGAATTTTATTTATTTCTTGAATCTTAATAATGTAAATAATTATAACTTATTAATAAGGGAAGGAATATCTGAGCTGAGTAAAACAATCATATAAAAAAATAAACTTTATTAACTATTTAAATATGTAGCTTATAATGGATTAATAAAAATTACCAGTCTTTTAATAAATAATTTTCCTTTGTTCCAGGATCCTCCGTATGTCAATCAGCGGCCAAGTCGACGAGGCTCATCTGAAAATAATAAACATATACATGTGAGTTGAAGAAAATAATTTTAAAAATACTATTTCATATGCAGATGGGGTTTTTTTTCTTTTTATTAAATGGCCTCGGCCTAATGGTCAGCTTAAATTATAAACTAGTAAAAAATTTAAATATTCTATTTGCAAATGTTATTAATAAGGAAATTAAGATCAAGAATGAAAAGACATTTATAATATAAAGGGAGATCTTTTCCATTGCATAAAAAAATATAATTTTTTAATTTAAAAAATAAAAATAAAATTTTTACTCAATCAATTATATCTGACACTGAGAAAAAAATCATTTCTATTAAATTTCTATGTTATCGTGCCTTCTAAAGCTAAATTAGTTATTAAATTGTTTTTGCTATGTGACTATTTTCCCGACACTAAGCCTATTGCCCAAACAAATTTCATGGCTCAAGAAATTGGTTGGAACAAATTTTTTTATAATCATTAAATTTGTTTAAAAAAGACCATCTATTTTTTACTTTCTCTTACCTATTCATGTCTAAAATCGGTGTCGAGATTTTGATGGATATATGAGGTCCTCTGAATACAAAAAAGTGGTTTTCGCGACTTTGTCTGTCGGTGTGTCTGTCTGTCTGTGTGTCAGTCTGGGTTCAATTTAAAGCATGAAAGAATTGAGCTAGGAGGTTGAAATTTTATATTTAAGTTAGACACCCACCTAGAACGTGAAAATAAGCTTTTGATCATACTAGTCTTTACTGATGTACGTTTTCAGTTTTTTTTTAATTTTCTCAAAATTCGCTCCATCGATTTTTATTAATATTCAAAAATCAATTATTTTTTAGATGCGCTTACATAAAATTGAATTTTTGGTTTTTTTTTTTTTTTTTAAATTTATAATACCACTAGCCAGTGGCGTATTCAGGGGGGGCTCAGGGGGGCCGGGCCCCCCCCAAAGCCTTCTCCAAAACAAAAAAATACCTAATGTTTTCCCTAATGATTTTTTTTAAATAATTATTTTATTAACTCTCCTAAATTCTAAAATCTAAAAAAAAACTTATAAATAATTGAAAAAATCTCTAATATTTACGAATTTTGTATTAAAATTATTTTTTATTTCAAGGAAAAAAAAATTTCTTTTATTTGTTTTTTATTTATAATTATTAGCCTATACCTAAAAAAAATTTCTCCACTTTAAGTTTCTTGGAATAGGGGGGGGGGGGTTCAAAAACTTTTGGGCCCCCCCAAGCAAAATCCTGGCTACGCTACTGCCACTAGCCCAAATAACACTTTCATAAGATGAGTCAATTATTCTGCAAATATAAATATTCCAATATTAGGATTAGAATTACAAAGAATATTTGTGAAAGGATTAAGGGATAAATAAAACAATGATTTAATAAAATAGAATAAAAAATAATAGCTAAATATTTCTTTGTTTCAGAAGAGAGACCTTAGAAAAAAACATCCATGTTCGTCATCATTATTCATCATTATTATAAAATAGACAGCACATAGCAAGTCAAGTCTTTTAGTTGAATCCATCTCGAGGAAGGAGCCATCTCTGTGCAAAAATCATCTCTTCTATTGCGATTCTATTAGTGAGAATAAAAGGACACACACCCCTCATCTCTCTCCAATTATAAGGTATTTATAATTTGCATATTTCACTTTCATAAAGGGTTAACATTTTATTTTTGTATTTTCTTTCTTAACATATATTTATAAAATTGTCCTTTTTTTAATGATCAAACCAGAGGGTGATAAGGGGTGTACATCAGGGTGGTTCCTAGCTATAGGTATGGTTTTCTGAAAGTTTAAAATTTGCTGCTCACAACCCCTAATATTGTCTCCCCCTATATTTTCTTTCTGTTATAAAATTTTTTAATAATGAAAAAGAGGGTGGTAACAGGTGTATATTTTCAATTCTAATTAAAATTTTATTACCTTGTATTAAATATATATATTTTTTTTTGTATTCCCTCCTAGTTAACAAGAAAATATAATAATTTTTATCTTTTACAGAGGTGGTTATTACTAGAGGTCGACTTCTCCCTTCATCATCGACTTTCCGTTCTTTTCTCGTTCGAGCATCCCCATCTCGGGAGCGCACTTCGATCCTCTCTGCACTGGGTAAGTCTTGACAATTAAATTTTCATTTTTTTGATTACGAAATAATGTAAAAATAAAAATTTTCTACTTGCAAATTCTAATACTCTCTGAGAACATTTTAACATAGAAAAATATTATTGTGTATTAAATTCTTTTTTTAAATAATTTTATTTGCTGGCAATTTTTTTTTATTAATCATCATCAAATATCAATTTATTATACATTCGTTTTTTACTTTCATTTACCTATCTGTCTGTGAGTGTTGAGTGTGAATGGAAAAAGTGTTAAAAAAAAAAAACTTGAATTATATCGGCCGAAATATAAAGTTATATGTCGTCTTTTAAAAATTATTTAAGTTCGATTATATCCCTAATAAATAAATAAATACTAAAAAGAACCATAAGAAGTATTTTCTTAAGTCTGGGGTTAGTTTTAGGGGTGTGTAAATAAAGAGAGTCTTTTAATAGTTATTTAATTTCGAATTTATTCCCAACAGAATAAAACGCCGTTAGTTTGCAAGTAAATAGAATTTTTTTAAATAGAGAATTTATTTTTTATATATTTTTATTTATTTTTATTTATATTTTGGGCGTTCAGAGAGCAATGGAATCCTATCTATGCTTGTTGCATATCTGCCTGGCTTTATTTAGTTTTAATTGAGCCGAGCAATGACTCAGTCATTTGAATCTTCACTCAATCTCTCTCTCTCTCTCTCTCTCTCGTGTGTTTGCTTTGTTTTATATTGTGTGTGCAAATAAGAGGTCCATCCCCCAAACTCATTTACTCCCAGTCTGGTCATCTTATTTTTACGGTAATGAATCTTTTCATATCTCATTTGCATAACGAATTAAATTTCTATTTTCAATTTTTTTTTTCTCTCTTAAAATCTCTTACTACTAAAAATATACTTATAAAATTATCCAATTTTTAAATACAACACTATGATGAAGTCGTGTACCCCAGGGTGGAGGGTGAGAAAGGGTGTAAATCACCCCTTCTTATAAACTTTCTTCAAAAACTAAATTTTAATAGAAAATTATTATTATTTTTTTTCAATTTTTTACTTTTACGCAAATGTATTACTTTCTATTCCTTGTCACCCACCCTCCACCCTTCTAACCGAGAATTTAGTTCTATATTATGAAATTATTATTAAATAAATGAAAATAGAACTTCTTAACTTTTATCTCTCGTCACTTGTAATAAGTGAGATTTTTAGAGGTGGAATTTTTTTTTCCACTGTCTGAATGCATTCTTTTCTTAAACATTTTCTCCACTCGCCTCTATTAATTAGAAGTTTCATCAATTCAGTCAATTTTTTTTTAAAAATGACTAACGTTCCCGTTAAAATTTTTTCTACTTTATCTGTTTATTCATTTTCTGTGGTATGGGTTTGTTTGTTTATCGTCTTCTTTTGAAATATTTTAATTAAAATTGGAATTTTTACTGCAATTCATTAAGATAATATAATAAACTTACAGTATATAAAAAATAATTTTTTTAAACTAGCTACGTACTTGATTTGTTTTTAATTTGAAAGTACTTTTTATCAAATCTAATAAAAAATATTTTTTCTCTTCGATGGGTAATTTAATGTAGTAATAGGGGTGTTTTTTTTTTTTTTTTTTTTTTTTTTGAGGTGGTGGGTTAAAATAGCCATTGAATCAAATAAATTATATAAAATTCTTTATCATTTAATTTAAAGAACAGACAAATTCTAAATATCTTAATTTTTCTAATAAACTTCTCAATTATTCATCCATTTAACAATTAATAATTAAATATGCCAAGAGGGATGTAGGGTGCAAATTACTTGAATATATACTTATCTATTCTTTTCTATCAAATTTTCCATAAAATTCACTCAATTTTCTTTTTAAATAGAAAGATTTGTTAAAATATCCTGTGGGCTAATTAGGATAGAATAATGACATGCGCCTTGAATTTTAATTCTAAAGAGAGATATTAAATTGTGTCATCTGTCAAAGTTCCTCAGCATAAATCTGTTCATTTTTTTTAATTTCTCTATTATTTGTCATTCATCAACGATTATAAAAATTATATTTAACAAATGTGTGAGTATGTTTAGTAAATCCGAATTTAGGTATTGAATATTAATTAATTTCTTATTTTAAATGAATGATGATCGATCTCGTAAATTATTAAAATAAAATGAAATACAGGGTGTCGGAGTTATCAAAAGAAATTTCAATTACTCGATTTTCTGTTTTACAGAATTTAACTGTTTACCTAAAGATTTTTCATCCTCCTTAGAAATTTATTCAACAACGGATGATTTTAAGGGTGTATGGCCTTTTTAAGTCTTTTAAAAATAATTTAAATTTAACATTTAATCTAACACGGAGTAAAATTTCCCACGTTTTCCGTTCATATTAGAAAATACTTGCAGCGTTATCATTTATCGTTCTTATAATTTTAAGATTTGAGCTTAAAGGGCCCGGGAAAAATATTGAAATTGAAATTTTTTTTTTTTAAACATTCACACTTTTTTCTCATTCACACTCACACATCCAAATGGCTTAAATAAAATCATCGAACTGCCTGGGTCCGAACCCGCGACGTTTGGTATAGGAGGTAGGCACGCTACCTAATACGCCAGACCCGGGGGCTTGAAATTTTAACCATGAAAATTATTTTTTATTAGAATTTTAAGATCGGAGAGCAAAGGGCCCGGTCCCCGGGGATATCGCCCCCTGCCCTCCTCCGTCTGCGGCCCTGGTTGTGAGAAAGCATTTTGAGGGCTGCTAGTCGATTCATAGAAATCTTTCTATAAAATTTTATCTTTTTACTTTCTTTACGCAATAGATCAACAACTTGAAAATTTACAATCGTGAAAGGGATAAACTTTTTTTTTTGGTAGAAAACCTTTCTATATAGGGGGTGCGAGAGTAAAGACAGGACAGGACTCTAATTTAACTCTAGGGAGATAATCAAACAAATATTGCCTCCTCCTTTGAAATTTATTAACAAGGAATCATTTTTAAGGGAGTTTGAATAAATTATATAAAATTCTTTATCATTTAATTTAAAGAACAGGCAATTTCAAAATATCTTAATTTTTCTAATAAACTTCTCAATTATTCATCCCTTTAACAATTAATAATCAAATATGCCAAGAGGGATGCAGGAGGCAAATTACTTGAATATATACTCATCTATTCTTTTCTATAAAATTTTCCATAAAAATCACTCAATTTTCTTTTTAAATAGAAATATTTGTTAAAATAAAAAAAAATTTATCAAAAAGAAACAAACCCTTAAGGAAATTGGACAAAAACGCATTATACCTTTCAAATTAGAAACAAATCAAGTTGGCTACTTAATTAAAAAAAAAATATTTTTTATTAATCCCTTATCTGAATGAATTGAGGTAAAAATTATAATTTAAATTGTAACTAATATACTTTAATAATGAATATTTAAAGATGGTAAGTCCTGGCAATCAAATTTTTTCAATTTATTAGTTCATTTCACAAATATTAATTACATTTTCTTGTAAAGGTCTCTCTCTTAAAATCTCGCTCTCTCTCTCTCTCTCTCTCTCTTTTGACTCAACTTCCAAAAGTTTATTTTGAATGGGAGTGTAGCTTTTTTTTTTTTGAATATTTTGTTTTTCTGGACTATAAATAATTTTAACTATAAAATTCAAAAAAAAATTCTTCCTATAACTTCTCTTTATATCTTTTAGCGTTCTAACATGGATTAATATTTCTAATTAACCCTTGTATATTAGATAATATAAAAAATATTCCTCCCCTTTTTCATTTATTTATTATTTATATTTCTACCTGGTATGTTCCATATTTTTTTCTCTTTTAAAATCTGTTACTTAGGGTATATAAAATTATCCAATTCCCTCCTCACCCTCCACCCCACTAACACAGAATTTAGCTAATAATTGAAAATATAAATTCTTAAACTTTTATCTCTCGTCAATGATATAAATAATAACTGTGATTAACATTTCGTTTTAAAACTATATTATTATTTTTAATAATGTTAACAGAGGGTGGTAAGGGGTGTACGTTTTCCATTCTAATTAAAATATTCTTATTATTTTTTATTTTTTTGTAAACTCTCTTTTTCTACACACAAACGCTTGAATCATATTTAATAAGAAAAAATAATTTTTATTTTTTAGCAATAGGTGAGTTCGACAATCAATTTTTTTCATTTTATAATTTAATATCACAAATACTATATTCATTTTCCTGGGATTCTCTCTATTTTAATATCTCGAGTATAACAACCCCTTCATTTTATATCATTTAAATTTATAAAAATCTCCCTCTCTCTCTTTTTTGATTCGGCTCCCAACAGTTCTTATAAATTCTGATTCACTCTGGGAATATTCTATCATAGAAAAATATTTCTAATTATATTTAAAAACATTATCTGCTGAATAGGAGGGTTGCTTTTTTAAACTTTTATCTCTCGTCAGTCGTATGATTTTTTTAAAATTTGTTTAAGTCTCTTAAGTGTATTTATCAGGGTGATAAATCAGGGCGCTTATTGACCAGAATAAAAGGAAGTTGAGTCAAAGCGGAAAATTTAAAACTCTAAAATTTGCGCCGCCGCGAGCAAACGGGTGGGTGCCTTGGGCGGGCTTTTCCACTTGTACTTTATATAATGTTTGAATAAGGGAAAAAAAATTCCAATTTTTTTTTTTTTTTTTTTTATTTAAAAAAAAACATTCACACTTTTTTCTCATACACACTCACACTCACACATATATTCACAGTCTTTCCGCAACTTAGGCCATTTAAGACTTTGACGATAACCGTTGTAGGCACGCTACCAACTACTCCAAACCCGGGGGCAATTTTTTTTTTTTAATTTAATTTTGATCGATCGAAATGAATAGGATGGTTTCCTGTTTTAACTTTTTCTTTTTATTTATTTTTTGTGGTGTGGGTTTATCGAAATTTTCCTTTGCTTCACATGAGAATTTAACATAATAAAATTATAATTTTTACTTAGATTAATTCAGATAATATATTATTAAAAAATAATTTTTTTAAACTATAAATTAATTACTTTTTCTCTAATCTAAAAAAAAAAAAATTCTCTTTGTTCGGTTAAGTATTAGTTTTAACTGTGGGGTAAGAGAAAGTAATAATATCTGCAAAATTAGAACTCATTTGTCAAACAGGATCGTGGGCCCATGGGCCCAACTCCTTTGAACTTTGAGAATTTTCAAAATTTTCTTAAAACTAAGCATTCTCTTTGTTTTCGTCCACAAGGGACTAAATTAACATTCACATTCTAATAAAACTAGAAAGTTAATATTTTGTATCTTGTATTGCTTGAAATTACCTTAAATTATACATAATAGATCGATTTTTAATAACTCTATCTTTTTGTTATTAATTATTTATTAAAAATAAAAATACTGTATAGTATTTTTTAAAATTATTACAAAATATGGTCTCTAATTAATAGGTAGAGCCTTGTTTGAAAAAAGATGGAATTTTTTCAACCAATACTCAAATAGACTGTTCATTAGCCAGTCAATATATCGATTAAGATAGCAAATTTGCGAGATATGTTTGTGCTTAAGATTGGGCAAAATTGCACCCACTGGAGACAAACCAGGACCTCCACGCTTTCGCGGCGGGTGGATTCTTTTGTCAAGAAAGAAAAGGATTTTCCTTTATTTTATTACTTTAAATTCTTGCTCGTCCTTGGGCCATATCAGAGTGGTAGAGTATCCGCCTCTTGTGCTAGGCGTCTAAATAATATCCCGTGGGCTAATTAGGATAGAATAAAGACTTGCGCCTTGAATTCTGATTCTAAAGAGAGTTAGAATAAATTGTATCATTTGTCAAAGTTCTTCTGCATAAATCTGTTGATATTACAACGCTTTTATTAACTTGCTTTCCTGTTTTTCCGACAAATTTGCAAATCGAAATTTCGACCACTTCTACTTAACCTAGAGCTTTGAAATTTTATACACGTATGTAACTCCCGTGACAATGCAATATTTGATGTGTCTCATCTTTGTAAGTCAATTAATTTCCAATTGGCGGCCGATCAAAATAAGTGGGGGTAAAATATTATAATCAAAATTTCTCCTATCTTTATAGATTAAGTTAGAGTTTCGAGCATTGGCAGAGGTGTTAAATAGACTTTACTCTAAAAAATGTGCTATTCAAAATTATTAAAAATTCAAAAAATTCAAAATGGCGGCCAATTAATCACATTTCCATTGTTTGGTCCGACAAAGTTAGCGATTGAAATTACGACTAGCTCTACTTAACCTAGAGCTTTGAAATTTTATACACATATGTAACTACCGTGACAATGCAATATTTGATATGTCTCATCTTAGTAGGTGAATTAATTACAAAATGGCGGCCGATTAAAAAAAGTGGAGGTAAAACTTTATAATCAAAATTTCTCCTATTTATAATTAAGTTAGAGTTTTGAGCATTAGCAAAGGTGTTAAATAGACTTTACTCTACAAAAGGTGCTATTCAAAATAATTAAAAATTAATTAAATTCAGATTAGCGGCCAATTAATCAATTTTCATTGTTTGGGCCGACAAAGTTGCGGATTGAAATTACGACCAGTTCTACTTAACCTAGAGCTTTGAAATTTTATACACGTATGTAACTCCCGTGACAATGCAATATTTGATGTGTCTCATCTTTGTAGGTCAATTAATTTCGGCCTGTCAAAAAAAAGAGGGGTGAAATTTATAATCAAAAATTTCTCTTCTTTTAAAATACAAATTGTCTTATTGTATCGTGTATATGTATATAACTCATACGTATTAATATTTTATTAAAAAAACTAAAAAGAGTTAAATAAAATAATATAAAAAAAAATTTAAAAACAACGCTTTTATAAATGTACTAAAAAGAGAAAAATAATTATGTATAATTTCTTTAAAATTATATTAAAAATTAATATATGTTACTAAAACTAAAAGCGTTGGGCGCGCAAATTAACAATCTCTTGCAATTTGCATTGCAGAGGATCAACTAACCTTAATTCACCGATACATGAATCAAAAAAAAAAAATAAAATAAAATAAAATAATCTAACTAGTAAGTACATTTGAGTCACTTAAAACTGTTTTGCCTAATACCCGCCAAGTCTATGGTATGAAAATGTATTCATAAAACATATAATAGGCCTATTTATACAATTAAAATTTGCAAATCCCGCGCCCAACGCTTATAGTTTTAGTAACATATATTAATTTTTAATATACAGTAGAACCTCGATAAGTTAAAGTTCAAGGGAAACGGTTAGAAATTTGAGTTATCGAGTTTTTTACTTATCGAGAGTTGAAGTTAGAGAGGTTATTGAATATAATTTTTAACGTACCGAGGTTTATTGACTTTGGGCACGTGAGTGAAAAAGGAATTTCGTTTGATCTATTTGTTTATATAGAATAGTTTAGTTAAATATAAATTAAATTAATAGATTTATTTATTTACAAAAAAATCAGTAATTTTTTTCTGCTTCATGTATTTTTGATTTTCTGCATCAACTATTTTTTCGATGATATGTAAAGAAATACTTATAGTTATAGAGGTCACCAAAATATTATTTTAAGTTATCGAGGGCTATGCTCAAAATATTTGTTTAAGTTACAGAGGTTTTGTTCTTTAAGTAATAGAGGTTTTACGCTTTCAAGGGAAGGGAATTGAAAAAATTTTTAAGTTACGGAGGTTTTGAACTTAGCGAGGTTTAACTTATCGAGGTTCTACTGTAATTTTAAAGAAATTATACATAATTATTTTTCTCTTTTTAGTACATTTATAAAAGCGTTGTTTCCTTAAATTTTTTTTTATATTATTTTTTTCTTTTTCATTTCATTATTATTGGTCACTCATTTTTTGGATCACACTTTATTCTTGGACTTCATAGGAAAGATAGGAGAAATGGTTGCCATGGTAACAAAATATAATTATTTTTCCATGTTTATCAATTTTACTTTGACCCAGGGTTTGGCGTAGTAGGTAGCGTGCCTACCCCCTATACCAGGGGTGGGCAAATACTTTTAAGCGCGGGCCAAAATGAAATTTTCAAAATGTCTCCCGGGCCGCAGGACTATACCGCGTACGCTTTCCACACCCGAATGTTTTGGGTGGAGTTTTTTCCCTGCCCAAGAAATTTTTTTGGCAAAAACACTATAAGTATCATTTTAAAGCATTTGGACAAAGACATTTGACAGTTAATACCCTGGTAGGAATTTCCAATGCTGACAATTGGCCGAACCTTGGGCCAGTTGTCATCAGTTGTAATTTGCCAAGCCTTGAGTAGTGGCCATTGGGCCAAGCCTGGTCCGAGGCTTGGCCCAATAGTATTAGGCCTATATTATTAAACCGATCCTTGGGAAGACGAATAGACCAAGCCTGAACCGAGGCTTGGCCCAATGGTATTATATAATTAAATCGAGCCTTGAAAGTCACCAATGGACCAAGCCTGGTCTATTATAATAGATAATAGTAATAATAAATTGTCTTACTTGGGTGTACATGCGAACAATTTGTGCCCACTAAAATACGAGTATGTCCCGTAATTTTTAAAGAAAAATGAAAGATTATAATCGAACAGACCTAGTATGCTTGCATACATAAAAGTAGGGATATGGTTACGGCTGTTCGAAATTATAATACTCTCTATTATTTATATACTGTATTTCATTATTTATATGCACTCTACGCACACTAATACTGTTGATTTCAACAAAATCGCATAAAAGGGATTTTTCAACGGGCCGGATAAAGTAAGCAAAAGGGCCGGATACGGCCCGCGGGGCGGCTTTTGCCCACCCCTGCCCTATACCAAACGTGGCGGGTTCGGACCCCAGGCAGTCCGATGATATTATTTAAGCTATTTGGATACCAGATGGCTTAAATAGAAATGCCTGAACCCCCAACAGATATATTCATTACAACGGTTATCGTAATGAATGAGAAAAAAATGTGAATGTTTTTAAGAAAAAAAAATTTACTTTCTCTCACCTCTATATATATATATATTATCCCCTGAATCCAAAAAAGTGGTGTGTCTGTGTGAATGTGTTCAATTTTAAGCTTGAAGGAATTGAGCTATGAGGCTGAAATGTTATATTTAAGTTAAACACCTCCCGGGACAGTGAAACTAAGCTTTTAATCAAAATCGGCCAAAAAGTATTAGTACTTTACTGATGTACTTTTTCAGTTTTTTTCGATTTTCTCAAAATTCGCATCAACGATTTTGATTAAAATTCAAAAATCAATTATATTTTAGATGCTCTTTAAAATGTATATTCTCATTTTGCCATTGAAATATTCTGAAGACCACTTTACTCTTGTACTTCATAGGAAAGATAGGATAAATGGTTGCCATGGTAACAAAATATTATATAAATATTTTCCCATACTTCTAAATTTTACATCGCCCACGGGGCTTGTAGTAGTTGGTAGCGTGTCTACCTTCTATACCGAACGTCGCGGGTTCGGACCCCAGGCAGTCCGATGATTTTACCAAATGACTTAAATAAAAATGCCTGGACCCCCAATTGATATATTAAACATACTGAGTATCGTTAAACGTCTTAAATGGCCTCAGTTGCATTTTACATCTTGAATTCTATTGTACCGTACCGCCGGAGCCTAAATATATGTCGACACAAAAAATCTGGTGTGACAAGCGCTGAACACAACTTTTGATTACCGAAGGTAAGAGAAAATTGTTTGTTGTGCGACAGTCACACCAGATTTTTTAAAATACTGTATATTTAATTCTAAAAAAAAAATATTAAATCTTATGATTTCTATTACAAAAACTCAATTTTTGAATATCCAAATATAAATATTCCAATATACTAGTATTAAAAAGGATTAAGGGATAAATGAAACAATAATAAATAAATAAATGCTCTTTATTGAATATTTAATGATTAAATAGGATATAAATAATAATTAAATATTTATGTTTCAGAGGAGAGGAAATACATCCATGTTCGTCATCATTATTCTCAAATAAACATACGCAAATGGAAATTATTAAAAAATCTGGTGTGACTGGCGCACAGCACACAACTTTCTCTTACCCTTCGGTAAGAGAAAGTTGTGCACTGTGCTGGTCACACCAGATTTTTTGTGTCGAGATATATTTAGTTTCCGATAGCACCTTAGTTTCAAACTTGCATTTTAAATGTTGATTGCTTGAAATAAACTATGGTTATTTTTCAAAATTTTAATCTCATATTTGGACATTTTATACACAATATAGATTCGTAAATAAATACAAAATTTCATAAGAATTGGAAAAAAAATTTTAAATGCGTAAAAAGTTCCAAAGGGGACCCCCTTTTGAATCGAAATTAACATACAAATCCCTATAGGAAATTAACATTGGCCAAATGCGAAGATAAGGTAGAAAAATTTAAAACGCGTAGAAAGAGAGAAGATAGTTTTGTGAGAGAGAGAGATATGTTTTCTCCGAAAAAAAAAATGGGCGTTTAAATATTAATTGATTTTTAATCTAATAAAAAGAAAAGAAAAAGATTTAAATTCGGTTACCATGGCAACCATTTATTTCTCCTATCTTTCCTATGAAGCACAAGAGTAAAGTGTGCTTCAAACAATTTTGAGGGCAAAACGAGAATATACATTTGAAAGAGCATCTAAAAAATAATTGATTTTTGAATTTTAATCAAAATCGTTAGAGCGAATTTTGAGAAAATCGAAAAAAACTGAAAAAGTACATCAGTAAAGTACTAGTACTTTTTGGCCGATTTTGATTAAAAGCTTATTTTGTCGGTCCCGGGGGGTGTTTAACTTAAATATAAAATTTCAGCCTCCTAGCTCAATTCCTTCATGCTTAAAATTGAACACACACAGACACACACACACACAGACACACACACACACACACACAGACAGACAGACCATGTCGCGAAAACCACTTTTTTGGATTCAGGGGACCTCAAAACGTGAAGATCCATCAAAATCTCGACATCGAATTTTTTGACATGAAACCAATACTTTCTCTCTCTATATATTTCATATATAGGGTACGAGAAAGTAAAAAGTAAACTGTTTTATAATTGTGAGTTAATACAAGAAAGGAAGTATTTTAGTTGAATTCACCTCGAGGAGCCATCTCGTTGCAAAAATCCTCTCTTCTATTGCGATTCTATTAGTGAGAATAAAAGGACACACACCCCTCATCTCACTCCAATTAAAAGGTATTTATTGTATAATTTGTAAATTTCATTTTCATAAAGGGTTAACATTTTATTTTTATAATTGCCTTTTTAAATTATATTTATAAAATTATTCTTTTTTTTTACTATGAAACCACAGGGTGCTAAGGGGTGTACACATTTTTTTTTCATATCACCTAATTAAATAATCATTAATATTTTTTTTTTTATAAATAAGTGTATTTTTCCTTTTGTAAATTCTCTTTCCCCCTATACACACACGAATCATATTTAACAAGAAAAAATAATAATTTTTATCTTTTACAGGAGTGGCTATTTCTAGAGGTCGACTTCTCGCTTCATCATCGACCCACTCGCTCGAGCAACCCCATCTCAGCGCACTCAGAGTCTCTCTCTCCCTCTCTCTCTCCTTCTGTCTTCATCTGCACTCGGTAAGCCATGATAATCAAATTTATTAAATAATTAAATTATAAATTATTTAATCATTTTTTTTCTTACAAATACTAATTCTCTCTGGGAACATTCTAACATAGAAAAATATTTGTAACCGTCCATCTGAGAAGGTACCAAATCTTTACCTGGGTCAAAATTGAGTTTTTATGCTTTTTGTATAGAACACATCCTGCTGAGCAAGCCGCTATTTTTTATCATTTTTTGTTTGGAAGATATGAATTTTTACTTTCTCTTACATCTATATATGTTAATATATAGAGTTCATGTCAAAAATTCGATGTCGGGATTTTGACGGATATACACCCCCCCCCCCCCCCCCCAGAACACGTTAAATTATAATAATCAGTGCATTTCATCTCGTCTAAAAGAAAAAAGTTGGAGTAAATAATTTAAAAAAAAAAAAATATTTTAAAAATTGAATTTTTGATTTTTTTCTTATAATAGGACTCGCCCAATTAACACTTTCATAAGATTAGCCAAATAATTATATCTTAATACAGTGGTTTCCAAAGTTTGTTATCGCGCCTCCCTTAAAAATATTTATTCGTATAACGCCTCCCCCCCCTTTTTTTATAAAATATCAATACAATAATTTTTATTGCAAAAAAAAAAAATGTATTAATACAAACTATTATATTATTTATTATTTTATCTATAAGATTGTAGCAATACTTTAGAAAATTGTTCGCTGTGGTTAATATTCTCGCCTCCCTAGGGATGCGCGCCTCACAGTTTGGAAAACGCTGTCTTAATATAATTAGAATTTAATACTATATTTAAAAAGAAATTATGGGATAAATGAAATAATTTTTAAATAAATATCGGTTTTCGGCAGCGAAGGACATTTACTGGTAGATCGCCTCTTTATTTATTTCAATGCTATGGGTAGCCAGGGCCCACGCCCCTTGGTGCAAATGGCCACCCAAGTCACCAAGGCCCGAGGGCTAAATGAAATAATTAAATTAATAAATTAGTCTTTATAGAATATTTCAAATTTGATGAGAAAATAGGATAAAATATTTTTTGTTTCAGAAGAGTGTCATCATCATGACGCAAATGGAAATCAAGTTGCATTTACCTGGAGCAAGAAGCCAGTCGATTGAATTCATCTCCCTGCTTCTCTTCTATTGCGATTCTATTAGTGAGAACGAAACACCGCGCACCCCTCATCTCACCTCAATTAAAAGGTATTTATAATTTGCATATTTCATTTTCGTAAATTCACATTTTATTTTTATTTTTTTTTTTAAGTTATAAAATTATTTATTATTTTTAATAATGAAAACAGAGAGATAAGGGGTGTTTCTTCTTTTTTATAAAAGTTGGAATATATCCCTAATAAATAAATAATATTATTATTGGAGAAGAGTATGAGTGCTGTTTATAATTTTAATATATTTTTTTCTAAATTAAAAATGTCATTAACCAAATTGGTAATAACTAGGCCAGGGGAACGCGATGAGTTCGAATATATCCCTCATAAATAAATAAATATTAAAAAAAAGAAAAGGGAGTGTTTTTTTTATTGGGGGGGGAATTAGGGGTGGGTTTATGGGGTGGAGTAATTAATAAGTCTTTTAAAAATTATATAAGTTCGAATATACCCCTAATAAATAAATAAATAGTAAAAAGAACCATAGGAAATATTTTCTTAAATTAGGGGTGAGTTTTAGTGGTGTGTAAATAAAGAGAGTCTCTTAATAGTTATTTAATTTCGAATTTATTCCCAACTGATTAAAACCCCGTTAGTTTGCAAGTAAATAGAATTTTTATCAATAGAGAATTTATTTATTAATTTTATTTTTTGGCCGCTCAGAGAATAATGCTATTTCTCTATCGATCGAAGCCTGCGGGAGCCTGTCTGTCAGTTGTATTCGAGACGAGACACGAGTCATTACGTGGAGCTCTTGCTCTCTCTCTCTCTCTCTCTCGTGTGTGTTTAATTTATTTTATAATGTGTTGTTATTTGTGCGATTAAGGCGTTCATCCCCCAAACTCATTACATTTTATTAAGGTAAATAATATTTTCATTTCTCATTTTGATAACGAATTAAATTTCTATTCTACAATTTTTTTCTCCTCTCTTTTAAAATCTGTTACTTAGGGTATATAAAATTATCCAATTTTTTAGATGTAACTCTATCATGAAGTCGTGTACCCAAGGGGTGTATAATCAATCACCCCCTTTGATAAACAAAATAGTATTTTTCTTTAAAAATGAAATTTATAATACTAATACAAAATTATATTTTTGTAAAATTTTTACATATAAGGAAATTTATTAAATTCTCTCCCTCCCCACCCCTATTGCAGAGAAGTTAACCTATAATTGAAAATATAAATTCTTAAACTTTTATCTCTCGTCATTGATAAAAATAATAACTGCCATTAACATTTCGTTTTAAAACTATATTATTATTTTTAATAATGTTAACTGAGGGTGGTGTACATTTTTGAATCTAATTAAAATATTATTATCATTTTTTATTTTTTTGTAAACTCTCTCTTTCTACACACAATCTCACGAATCATATTTAATAAGAAAAAATAATAATTTTTATTTTTTACAGGGGTGTCTATTGCTAGAGGTCGACTTCTCCCTTCATCATCGTCCTTCTCGCTGGAGCATCCCCATCACAGCGCACTTCTCTCTGCAATAGGTGAGTTCTGACAATCAAATTTTTTCATATTATAATTTCATATCACAAATAATATTTTCATTTTCCTGGGATCCTCTCTCTTTTAAAATCTCAAGTATATCAACCCCCTCATTTTATAATAATTGATTATCATTTAAATCTATAAAAGTCTCCCTCTCTCTCTTTTTTGATTCGACTTCCTTTTTTTTGAACGGGTGGGTTGTTTTTTTCCAAAATTTTTTGTTTAGTAAAAAATCAATTTTCTCAACTAAAGTCTATAAAATTTTCTTCTTAAAAATTTTGATTCTCTCTCGGAACATTCTAAGATAAAAAAATATTTCTAATTATATTTAAAAACATTATCTGCATCTATATTAGACCTATGGAAATGAATAGGAGGGTTGCTTTCTTAAACTTTTATCCCTCGTCAGTCTTATAGTAATAAGTGTTATTTTTTTTTTTTTAATTTGTTTACGTTTCTGGGTCCTAAGATGCTACAAGCCTGTTTATCCGACTTTCGTTTCGTGAACTTATATTTCCTTTGTTTTTACATATAATTCGATCCCCCTCGGCTCACGCATCTTCTTATCGATCGATTCATTCATTAATTCACATTCATTTATTAAAATAAATTAATGAATAAATTTCCATTTCTTTTTCTCATTAAAACCTTTAAGATTTTTATATGAAAATTAATTTAATTCCTTTTTTTTTTAAACCACCCTCCCCCCCCCAAGTTAGTTTCCTATTCTACAAATTTTATGTATATACAAAGATTTGTTAAATTAAAAAAAAAAAAAATATCAAAAAGAAACAAACCCTTAAGAAAAATGAAGTTTTCTTAACTCAATCACTTAATTAAAAAATATTATTTTTTAATCCATATAACTCGCGGTAAAAATTCTAATTTAAATTATATTATTTCAAGGAAAGCAAAATTTCCGATCAACCACACCACGAAAAATAAATAATAGGTCAAAAATTTTTTTTAGAATTTTAATAGTAGATACATAGATCTTTTGCAATGCATTAAAAAATAATGTCTGCAAAATTTGAACTCATTTGCAAAACAGGAGCCATCGCCTTTGACGTTTTTCAAAATTTTCTTAAAACTAAACATTCCCTTTGATTTCCTCCACAAGGAACTAAATTAATT
>JAKCPI010019654.1:0-42075 GCA_023213315.1 Euborellia annulipes
CTAACATCTTTTTTAATACGAAGATTAAAAGTTTTTAGAAAATAGTATCAGCAAGGCATTATTCCAATACATAGGATTTAAGAAGAGGAATTAATAGTTGTACTAGTCACAAGTTTACTGACAATATGATTCTTAAAGTTAAATATTTTTCGAGATATATATATTTTAACAAGATAATAGTATTCTAAAAATACCTCGATTTGGACTAACCAGTCATAGATATATTTAATAAGAGTGTTGCCTATGCCCCGGAAAGGCTGGAGATCCTGGGTTCGGATTTCAGGGGGCCATGGGATGTTTGGGCTCGCCATTAAAAAAACACTCACAGTCTTGATTCTTAAACTCTAATATAATTTCTAGAAAGCAAATCAGCACAGATTCGCTCTTTTCTATGTATTTTGTACATAGGGAAAATAGTTATTTTGAACAAATAGGAATAAATTTATATCTAATATTACCTGGAGATGATTATCTGGAGTTCTCAGGCAGTACTAAAAAATGACTCCTGCTTCTATTTTAGGAAAATACTCTAATTACTTAAATTAATCTTTTTCTCTCATTTATATAATCTGACCTAGTTAGCTTCCGTTTTTTAGTAAGGATAAATAAATGAAATATTACAACACACCTCAACTAACATTGTATAGCTCTTATCTCTTTAATTTAAGAAAAAAAATTAGGTATTTTTTATAAACAATTTATTTAATTTTATCTACCAGTCATATAAAGAAAAAGAAAAGGTTAATCCTAAACGCCAAAATGGAAATAGTAGACTGTATGTATGTAGGCTACGTGTATATAGAGAAAGATTAAATTAAAAATATACAGCAAGAAAAGGGAAAGAAGAGAGAAAAGATTTTAGGAACATTGCAGTTTCGCAAGGGAAAAGGAGAGGGAAGACAGTCGTCATTCAAAATTTCAGAGACACGCCAGCTTACCGTTATCAAATTAGAACAATAAATGGTTTGATAAAAAAGAGAAAAGACAGAGAGAGAGAAGAGAGAAAGAGGAGAGAATAATATTATATTAGACAAAGGCTAAGTCATCCAACATTCAACATTATTTACATTTTTTTTTTCGACAATGCTAAATTACATCGAAAATAAGGCAACGAAGAACATGGTCTTATTTATAAATTTTTCGTATATTTATTTATTTTTGTTTTTATAATATATATATTTTTTTTTCTTTATAATTATTTACGACAATTGAGTCGATCACCTAATGATATCTTCTTTTTTTTTAAATAGTATCACTTTTCGAGGGTAATACGACATTTCATCAAATTTTAATAAAAATTAAATAAAAGCTTGGCTAGAATTTAAAGAAAATGACATCAATATTGTATAATATTATACTTAAACTTTTTGTTTTTTACATTCATATAAAAAAATTTATTTCAGTCTCCAAGTGAAAATTTTATTAAAATTCTAATTCATTTTCTTTGCCGACCTCGTATAATGGGAATAAGATAAAAAAAAAAATTAATCGGTTTTCTCAAAAATATATAAACAAGAAAGAAATAAAATTATCTTCCTACTAAGCGAGAGAGATATACCGTAGACCGATTTTAGTTCTTTGAATTAAAATTATTCCGGAATTAAATATTAAGAAGCTAGTTATGAAATTTATTCATATTTGTTTCGTGGTTGTAGAATCAGCTCAGCTAAAAGGAATGAAATAAAAATGTTTTTTATTTTATCATTGGATTTTATCATAGGTGAATAATATTTGCACTATTATATTAGATGGTAACTAAACGAAAATAAAAGCTTAGCCCAGCTACTTGACCATGAGTGAAGTCACTGACCCTAAGCAGTTACAATCAAATATAATCATGGATCCGAATGAAGAAAGAGCGACTTGCTCTCGAAACATCGGCAAGAAAATAAAATAAAAATTATTTTAAATTTGAAACTGTACAAGATAATTAATATGATAGCTTCAATGTAGTGGTTCCTTCAATTTAATAATTTAATTAATTAATTTGTTAATTACATTTGATATTGTTATTTTAAATAATTATAATTTCTATCAAAAAGTCAGGGGGGTCAAACTCGGTTTGTTTATTTTTTTTTTTTTTTCATTCCAAATGAGTGACGTCATGGAGCTCCTCTTTTTGTAAAAAGATCTTTCAGAACAACCCATTTATAAATATTTATATACAGGTTATTATTAATAAAGCAAAGTACATACCAGGGACTAAATTAGTTTAATCAGAAACTATACAATTTGCAAATAAAACAAAATGAATGTGATATGCAGTCAACATGGCTGCCAAATAGAAAAATAAAAGCAAGGAGGAGCTTCATGACGTGGACCAAACTTTGACATGAAAATTGTTTATTTACTAGTTTCTCGCCAATCTTTGTCTTTTAAAGACCTTGTCAAAAGTTAAAATCTTGAGATCTATAAAAAAAAATAGATCTACTCAAATTTTCATTTGAAAATTGTCGATATTTATAAAAAATAAAAAGAAAGGGAATTATGAAAGAACTCAAGTTGTTAAAATAAATTTAATTACAAATCAAACAATCTCATTTAGGTTAATAACCAAAATAATTACGAGTATTTTGATTTTATTTCAATACTAACTAAATACTTGAATAATTCCCTAAACAATGTCTTTCTGATGACCTTTCATTTGGTGAGATTCCGATATAAATTAGTTTCAAATTGTATTAGAAGATGGAATTTGTCAAATATGGAAACAATGCTTCCAAATTTTGCATAAGATACAATCGCTACACTTATAACAATAATTTAAAAAATAAGTTGGAAGACACTTTTTTATACATTGATGAAAATATCGTAAAATCCTCAATGAAAAACTTATATATAACCATAATATTATTTTTTTTTTTAATATATAATTATTTTTTCATTTTTATAATTTTTTTTTTTGTTTTATTATAAAATCGAGAAATAAAATCGTTGGCAACGAATAAGCATTTCTTCTACAAGAATTTTTAATAATATATTTGACGCACAAATAAGAGTTTTATCTTTGTAGCCGTCAAATACTTAGTTATTACCCCTCCGCTATTTATTTTTACAATTTACATACATTGATTTTGGGGTAGATAGGGATATTTGACGGATATAAAATCATTGGAGGGGGGGCCGATTTTAGGCCGTTTTGGCTCAACCACAGTCCAATAAGTAATAAAATATTTTTCTTTGGAAAATCTCAGGTTTACAATAAGCTACATATTATAATTTTTTTTTTTTTTTAGAGGGAGGAGATCTCAACGAAACTATTTATAAATACAGAGCAGAGATGGACAGGGAAATCATCAAAGATGTACTATTAAAAAGAATATTCAAATGTTCATTAATTAATAGTGGCGGATTAATTTCTCAATTATTAATATTTTTCCCTTTATTGGAGAAAATATTTTTAGAAATTATCGAATTTGTTTTTTCTTGAAATGGAAAGATTGGACAATGAAAAATTAAAGGAAAAATTTATCATTGTAATTAATCTATGACAAAATTGAGCAATGATGATAGTAAAAAATTGTACGATAAAATATTTAAAAAAATTCAGAAAATCTGACAAACTAGCTACGCGGACCTGCCTTCGGCGGTCTTCTCTCCTATAGGAACCTCATATATAAATGATATAGGCCCGGCTGCCTGATATCTTTAGAAGATTCTCTTTGAATTTAATTTCATTATTTGAACAAGAAGCACCTAATTGAAAATTTCTTTATTTTCTAATTTCAATAATTAATAACTCAAAAAATTATAGAAATTTCGGAACGATAAGTATTTTCCTTAGAAGATCATCTATGACCATATAAAATTTCGAACGCAAACTTACTCAAACAGAGCGTGAAAAACGGACAAACGGACATTGGTATATATAGGCCTATAGATATTTAATCCTGACAATAAACCAGAGTAAAAATGATCGAGGGATCCACACGCCCGCAGCAGTTCTGCATAGTGAACTTTGAGGGATACACAGTGATATACAATACACGTCCACACAAAGAAGATCGAAATTGACCAGAAGAAAAATGTGGGACCCTGGTGTGGACGTGTAGCCTATATCCCTGTGTGTCCCTCAAGGTTCACTATGCAGACCTGCTGAGGGCGTGTGGTGGATCCCTCGACCATTTTTAATCATTTTTACTCGGGAATTGAAATAAACAAAATAAAATTTTTAAAAAATCAGTCCATCACAAAGACATTAGTATAATTTTTTGAAAATAAATTTTATTATAACAGCATTTTTGACGTGAAGAAAGGCCAGTTATAAGAGGTATCCCAAATAAAAAGAGTAAAATAGTCCCGTTAATCTATCTATTTTTTAAAATATATGCTATCTTGTGATATTTAAAAAAAATTTTATCGCGATAATCTAGATCCCAACATTTTTACTCAGCCATTTTAAAATTATAACGCCCAACATATATAATTTTTAACATTTAAAAATTCAATTATTCAGCCTACATGACAATTTGTTCTATTAAATATCAAAATTACCCTCCTGGGAAACTTCGATGATAATAATAGATAATAGATGCTACTGAACCAATTTTAAATCTAGCAATAAGATTTTATTATAGACTTGATTCTATTTTTTCGCTATTATTAATCAAGCCACCACGTACGTATACTCTTTGAAAATTTTTGATTATTTCATTTGTTTTATAATCCGCCACTATACCAAAGATAAGAAGAGAATTCAAAGAAAAATTTCTATAAAATTTAGAAAAAATAAAACTATTTTACTATATAATAGAATATAAATTTATATATATATGTATTTATCAATATATACGCATTTTAAAAAATTTATTCTAATAAAAATATTCAGATTTTATTTTTAGTTTCATATTTAAATTCTATCAAATTCAAAAAAATTATATTTTTTTCTAATTAATATATTATAGGTATTCATTATAATTTGATTTATCAATTTCGTTGTAGTTTTTGATGGTTTTCTTGTCCAGCAAAGCCGATTTTTATATTTATATATTTATTCTCAAATAGTTATTGATGGCTTGTGTGTGAAGGAACAATTTCGTATTAAAATATATATGTATATATATAAAAGAGATTAAAATTATTTAACTGGAAATATATAAAACAAAAAAAAAAGAAAATAAATTTTATACGTTTTGTTTTCCGGCGATTAATCACTATATCGATGAAAATGGAGGTCATTTTGAAGAAAACATTTATAAAGCGAAATTGGATTCACTAACACAGCGCTGAGAATATCAACAAAGATAAATATTTTTTGTTTTATATATTTTAAGCCCCTTCATTTATCTCAACAATATATAATTTAATCCTCGCATGTTTGTAAAGTAGAGCACGACTACGAATAGGCAACTGAACCAACTCGTTTGAGTGAATGGATTCTAAATTTAGAGGGATAAAATGGATTATTATTTTTAAGAGGATTCATAAACTCTTGATCCTTGAAGGTAGAAAGTTGCTCAACTCATTAATGAAATTTTTATTAATTCATTAAGCATGCGGAGTTATTAAATTTCATTTCAGAAATTATCAACTGAGAATGGATGGTCAAAGATGTTCAGAAGTAATTAATCTTCTTCTTTCTTCGCCTATTATTACTGCCGAGGTGTGGGGTCGGCAGTAATGATGGATTTTTTTGAGACCGAGAACAAATAGATTAGGCCAGCCCGTCGCACGGTCTGACGCCTTCCAGAAGCAATTAACCAAAAAAAATTAATTTACCATATAAACATATGGTAAAAATTCAAAAAGTTTTTGAAGTTCAAAAATTTTAGATAATGTACATAATATAGAAACAAAAAGGATAATTTCATCCAAAAACAAGAAAACAATACCAAAATAAGCGATAAAATTTAATTTTTGGCTGATTCCTTAACGAAAATTAAGTTAAAAATATTTGCTAAATGGACTAACTTTTCTAATAAAAGAGTTGAGATAAATGACCAAGACTATAAATGACATAACAAAAAATATTTATTTTATATCAATAGACACCCAAATTAATAATATCCTCTAGTCGAGACAAAATTTTATTTTTAATTTAAAAAACGATTTAAAAAAATTCTATAATAGGGTGGAAATTATTTATTTGGATGACTGTTAATGTATATATATATATTTTTTATGTCTTATGTATATATTTACAATACAAATACTTTAGAGTTTATTGTCATGTAAGTTCTGCACTGAAAAATTGCCCATTCCCCTTTTTTTTTTTATGTTTATTTTCAGTCGTTCGTTCACTTTGTCCAAGTCCATTTATGATCTGCGTTCAGACGACCATCGTAAGACTCAAAGAAGTGATCAGAATAACAAAGATGGCCATAAAAGCGGCTGCTGTATTTCCAGCTGCCCGATGGTGTGGTGAATTAGATCTTTCCCCGGGACCCACCCCTCCATTGCTCGAACTTCCGGGGCCCCCACCACCCCGTTCAATATACGTGTTCCGAGTGCCTAAAGCCGGAGGCACCAAAGTAGGTAATGCCAATCTGCCACCACCTCCGGACGTCATCGCTGAACCACCGCCAGGTAAAATATTCGAAACGTCGCCTTCGTTAATATCTTCCGCTGAACCGTAAACATCTACATTTTCTTCTTCATCAAAATGGGGTGAATAACCACGACGTGTCGGAGCTGGAATATCTGGAAAAGCAGTTGACGGTGAAATTCGGGCTCAGAAGATGAAGTATATAATCAGCCATGAAATATGCATCCTTTTTCTAATCAAATAGCAGTAAAGTGCAACAAAAACATGCAGGTCTTTTTGTGATCCTAAAAGCTTAGGAGGGGTGCAACTACAAATATAAACAAATCAATCAACGCTGCTGAAGTCTGATATTTTTCCAAAATTTTCAGCGCAAAGCGCAAAAGCTGTTAATTCGGCCATTTTGATCGACTCTTAAAGCGCACGTCTTCGTATGAAGAAGTTATTCAAATAAATTGATAACTACCATAAATTACAACGTTTCTGCAGTCATCTTCAGATCATCCACTTTGATAATTAAACACTAACTTCATTTAATGCCAAAATGTCATTTATTTCCAATAATAACAATCGTGAAAATCTAAAGCAATTAATTTATCTTCTGTTTCAAATCATCTAATTCAAATAAAAAATCATAGGCATATAATTATCAAGTTTAGGAGTAATCATATTAATATTATAGAATTTCGGATGAAGATGAATCGAGATTTGGCTCAGCCAAGACCAGTAAATTTAATAACGAATTATCGTGAAATTAAAAAAAAGTGTGCGAGTGCTTGTGGTATAAAGAACGAGAAAGTAAAAATATAAAATAATTATTTGTTATTTTTATAAATCAACATCTATATATAGAAAAAAGATTTATTAAAAAAACTCATAGAGCGCCTATATTTATTTGATATATTACTCTTATCAGAAAATTATGCACCAACTAACATACAAACTACTCACAATCTCAAACATATCCAGGTGATAGGTGTCATTTGGGCTTTTACAACATGCAACAACTAACATAAGATGATCGTGAAATAAGAAAGAAAAAAAAATTCATAATAAAGGATAGAAAAAGAAGAAGCAGGATTAAAATTTCATTTTAGCCCCGAGGTGTAGTGGCTAGCATGCTGGTCTTATACCAAGGGTCGAGGGTTACAAGTTCGGATCCCAGGCAGTCCGATGATTTTATTTAAGCCATTTGGATACCGAATGGCTTAAATAAATATGCCTGGACTCCCAATAGATATATTTATAAATAACGGTTATAGTAAAAAGTCTCATATGGCCCAAGTTGCCGAAAAGATTGTGTGTTATGTGTGTGTGATTGGGAAAAGTGTTTTTTATAAAAAAAAAAATTTCATTTTATCAAAGTCAACAAGACAAGGTAACATACTGTACTAAAAATAACAGCAACAATAAAACTTAATAATATAACTAGCCTTATATTTGATATATAGGATAAAAGATCAATTGAACTGTAATAATTTTCGCTATAATTTGGAAAAAATATCAATTTCAAGATATTAAGTTATTTACATTAAAGATGCTGGTTGCGTTTTCAGGTTTTTATCTGAACGTCCGAGAAAAAGAGCAACATCAGATGAAAACCTAAGTTATTTACCTTAAATAAATAAACAGAAAAAATAAGGCACTCGCCGGAGTTGAACACACATTCTCCCGTAGTTGATTTAACATCAAACTAAGCTCTGTGGGGGGGGGGGGGGGGGTGGGGGGTGGATAAGATGGCCAAAATGTCAGTCACTCAGTCCTTTATCTGAAAATATTTAATTTTAATTGCAAATCAAGATAGAAATCTGATAGGATTTAATATTAAATCTAAATAAAATATTTATTATAATTGGTAGTTATTATGTTTTTTAAATATTAATAATTTAATATTAATTTTAAAAGTAATGAAATATAGATATAATATAGAATTTGGATATTAAAATCCATATCGCATCAATAATTTAAGGGGAAGGTTGGAAAAATGGTTTGTAGTGGGAGATATGGGAGGGGGGGGGGAGGGAGTGTTAGGTTAAAACAACCACGGGAGAATGTGGGTTCAACTCCGGCGAGTGCCTTATTTTTTCTATTTACGAGTTTAAGATTCAAGATCTTTGTCATTAAGCAAGGTCAAACGCTGGATGGGTAGCCCAGAGGGACAAAACTCATTGATTCTTGGTTTTTTTTTTTTTCATTAATTTATTGGAAATTCTTAATGAACATTAGCAGCGAAAAAAGATTATAAATTAAATAATAAAGTTCTTTAGGCAGCGATTAAATAAAATATAATTAAATCTAAAACAAAGCCCTTATAGGAAAAGGGAGCGAACGTTAATATTAATTTTAATATTGAAAAATTATACCCAAGGAACAATAAAATGAAAGCGTTCATTATTTCATTAGTAAATTATTTCAACGAAATTTTAAAGAAAGTCAATTAGGACAATTAAAAAAAAGCAACCTGATGAATATTATATAATAAAAGAAAAACGCTAATATAAACGAATCATTTTGGGGCTAATTAAGATATTCATCTCTTATCTAACGCTTTCATAACATATTAATAAATACAATAAAAAATGTAAATTGGAGATTATTAATTATCATTTTTGAATTATTCTACACGTGTTTACTCTACGTTAGTCACGCCTATATAATATATTATTTATAAATAATTTGTTTAGTCAGGGCTACTTAGAGTCATACCGGGGCGGTATTAATACGGGCCTCCCGCCCAGGACTACCCCTTTCAGAATATTTGGTTTTCAAAAAAACTTTTTATAAAATATTTTTTTTTTTTACGAGCCTAAGAGACCCTACATAAGAAAAGGAGTAGGCGATTCACTGAGAGGATAAAGCAGCTAAACTTATAATCCTAAAGACAACTCCAGTTCAAATCCACCTCATGGAAAAAATTACCCTAAGGAAACGGAAATGTCTGTGAACAAAATATCTCAAGAACGAAAAGAGCTAGAAAGTTGATATTTTATATTTAAGTTTGGCACCCCCATGGGACGTGACACGAAGCTTTTGAACAAAATCAACCAAAGTATACTAGTACTTTACTGATGCACTTTTTCATTTTTTTTTTCGATTTTCTCTAAATTCGCTCCATTTTTTTTTTTTTTTTTTTTTTTAATTCAAAAATTAATTATTTTTAGATTCTCTTTAAAATGTATATTCTCATTTTGTCATTGAAATCTTCTGAAGACCACTTTACTCTTGTACTTCATATGAAGGATAGGAGAAATGTTTGCCATGGTAACAAAATATAAATATTTTCTCATACTTATAAATTTTACATCTTGAAATTCGAATGTACCGTACTGTCGGAAACTAAATATATGTCGACACGAAAAATCTGGTGTGACAAGCACAGAACACAACTTTCGATTGCCTAAGGTAAGAGAAAGTTGTGTGCTGTGCAAGTCACATCAGATTTTTTAATTAGTAGGTTTTTAGCTGAATGTGTCCAGACCCCCTCAGAAGACCGGGACCCCGAGAATTTAACCCTCCTCTAACCTCCTCTGGCTACAGCCCTGAGTTTTGTATCTCTCTATAAAAGTACGTGAACAAAATTAAGTAAAATCTATAATATTCAAATGAACCAACTATATATTGATATATATATATATTTTTTTTTAATATTCAACATGATGTAATAAACAAAAAGACTATTAAAAAAAAATAATAATAATTTAAACAAAAGAAATAAAATTCGATCAAAAAAAAAAAGATATTAAAAAAAATGAATTTATTATTTTACTTTTAATAACTTTATCAGAAAACAAAGAGAAAAAAAAAATATATTTTTAAATCCTTTTTTTTAATACAATAAAATATAATTAAATTTTTTAATACTCGATGTCAGCTCACGGAATCAGTATATGAGAATGGAGTGGGAATGGTGATGATATTAATTATTTTTCTTCCTAATGAATGATTTAATGAACAATTAGGCCTAATTAATATAAAATCATTAAAAGCCCGCTGATCTCTGACATGAGATTGTATATAGATATAAAATAAATTACATACAACTCCCCCACTCTAAGCAATTGTCATTTATTAATAATAATAATAATAATAATATATATAAATTTAGCCGAGTAGGTTAAAATGCATTTGCATAAATATATTCTAAAATATTTCCAGATAACAACTTGTCATGTGGCTTTTAAATTAATGAATGCACGTTGACATTGTCGACACGTGTTGGGTGTGGGTATTCCCACCCATACCCCACCACAACAACAACACTTGACAATACACAATATACTGATAAAGGGGCTGGCACTCAATACTCAGTTAAAATAATTATTTTCAATATATATTTGGTTTTTTTTTCTTTCTATATAGCATTGGTTCGATCTATAATTGATCTATTCGTCTCTTTATGTCAAATAGCCGGTTGCTCATGTCATTTATTCAGATTATTAAAGCTGAAGAGGGACTGATATTGAATTATGGATGAGCAAACAGAGCGACTAACGCCTTCTCTTTGCTTATTACAATTAACTAATAGACCTGATTTATATTGATATACTACCTGAAATGTCTGAACCGTCAGTGAGAATAAATAAAAGTAATTGAAAATCTCATTTGAGAGATACCATCGCTAATCCAATTAAAAAAAAAAAAAAAACGTAGGCATAATTGAATCGTTTATTTCAGAAACCACCTAAGTGCGTTTTTTTTCAACTTTCGGAAAACTAAAAAAAAACTGTTTTGCAGCTTAAGTATAGGTCTAGTCTACTTCAAATATTTTTTTATCAAATCATAAACATGCTATTGGGATATTCTATTTAAAAAATTATTTTTTTTCCTTTAAGTTTTTGAGTAATTAATTTTTGAAAAAAATTGCACTTAGGTGGTTTCTGAAATAAACGAGTGATTTTTTTAAAATTATTATTGAAATTAAGTCAAACCATTAATTTTTACCTGTTTTGGTATCACAAGGGTAAGTTAAGTAGATCAGACACTTAAGTATAAAAAAGAGTGTTTTTACTATGCCTAAATCGAAAAATACAAGTAGACTACACGCTACAGTATGTCTATATAACACAGCGTATATACAGAGACGTACTGCAGTCCTTTGAGCCTAGCATTCCGAATAATGTTCCGTTTGTATTTTTCTTCGTGCACAACACCACGCCTACGCCTGGGATTAGGTTCATCATCTGAACTACCCGACATGGCTTAAGAACTATATAATGCAATAATAAACAACAAAATAACACCTAATTTTCATCGAAAACTCACGAAAACTAACTACTCAGTGTTAGGTAACCTTTGAATCAAACCAGCGAGTCACAAAACACGTGAGTGTCTACAGGGCATGAGAGAAATTTACAGCAGAATGAACCTTAGCGACGGCGCTTGGGTTCTTTCTGGAAATAAACGGATTATTTTCAAGGCTGCCAAATAGCATTACCGATGAGGAACATTGGTTATTTCGGCACTAAAAGATGTATTTACCTTTAAATTGTACATTAGCACCAAAAACACATTTTTGAAATTTAGTCCCTTAGGTGGTTTCTGAAATAAACGATTCAATTATTCTCAATAAATTTATTGTTTGGATAATAGATTAGTTCCGGGTTGACCGAGCTGGAGATTTTTTTTTATAAAATTAAAAAAAAAAAATAAAAAACTACATCAGTAAAGTACTAGTACTCGAAGTTTTTTAAAGACGAGTAGGAATATGTTATCGAAAAAAAAAGTATCGATACTTGTACTTGATATCGAAAGGAAAGTATCGATACCAGTAGGAGTATCAGAAGAAAATAATCGATACTAATTAGTTATCGAGTATTTCTTAATAACTTTACATTTAACAGTAAAACCAAGAGATGCAGTATAAAATATAAATTCTTTTCATTTTATATTAATTTGGGGTAACCCTTGCACCCCCCCTTCCCTAAATTACTCAAAAGTTGTGTTCTGTGCTTGTCACACCAGATTTTTTGTGTCGAAATATATTTAGTTCCCGACAGTAAGGAACATGAATTCAGATGTAAAATTTATAAGTATGGGAAAATATTTATATTTTGTTACCATGGCAACCATTTCTCCTATCTTCCCTATGAAATACAAGAGTAAAGTGTGTCTTCAGAAGATTTCAATTGCAAAATGAGAATTAAATACATTTGAAAGAGCATCTAAAAAATAATTGATTTTTGAATTTAAAACAAAATCGTTGGAGCAAATTTTGAGAAAATCGAAAAAAACTGAAAAAGTACATCAGTAAAGTACTATGTAATCTTTGGCCGATTTTGATTAAAAGCTTATTTTTCCGGTCCGGGGGTGTTTAACTTAAATATAAAATTTCAACCTCGTAGCTCAATTCCTTCATCCTTAAAATTGAACACACACCCACACCCCACCCACACACACACAGACAGACCATGTCGCGAAAACCACTTTTTTGGATTCAGGGGACCTCAAAACGTGAAGATCCATCAAAATCTCGACATCGAATTTTTGACATGAATCTCAATACTTTCTCTCTATATATATATTACATATATACATAGGTAAGAGAAAGTAAAAAAATCAGATGTCAATTTTTCCATTTATAGGCATTTGTTAGTACCGCGCTTGATCCTTTATAAGATCTTTTTCTTGCGTTTCCCGAAGTTGCCTTTAAGTTTTGGTATCTGCAGTAAAAAAAAATTCATTTTGTAAATGGTTGGTTCCTTTTGTAGATTTATTTTTTTTAATAGACGTTTTTCAGCATTACTTTTAGAGCTGGATTATTTAATTAGTGAAAATTCTGACTCACAATCACTGATATGTTCATCAATGTCCATTTTATTTTAAAATTAATTCAGGATCATAATTATTTTTTGGATAATAGATAGATAGATAATTTATTTATACCGAATCTAAAAATTAAAAAAATAAGAATTAAATTCAAGTATGATATCTACATTTGTTTGTTTCAACGATTTATTTATTTAACATTAACACTTTATACGTATTTCGACACCATATGTGTCATCATCGGAAGTGAATTAAATACTGAAAAAAAAAAGAAAATCATTGTGTTGTTTTATGAAACCACGATGCAAGTGAAACTTTTTTCGGATCGTAGGCGTTTAAGTGAAAGTTTTCAGAAAATTATTCAATTAAGGGTATTAAAATAGCGTTTTTAATCTTTACTTAATAATTGGAAAATGATAAATGATAATGGGGAAATCAATAGAGGCATATTAAAAACTGTGAACAATATTCATTTGGTAGCTAGCCCCCCTGCAAGGATCCCCACCAGCTGGCTCGGATTCGCCGCAGGCGGACCCTCGCCTTTTCGTAATTATGGGAAACTGGCTGGCGTCTACCCCTCCCTAGACCCCCGTAGCTGACTCGGGCGGACAGACAGACGGACACACCGCTATTATATATATAAATAGATTGAAGATTTGAATCATTTTAAATTATTTGAAAAATTATATTTTATCAATTTTAAAATTGAATTATTAAATCACACATTTATTTTTTATAATTCGTTATATATTTCAACTTTCTTATTTTTGTCGTCACGGATTGTGACGTCATGAGGGAGGATAAAATAAAAGTTTCACTTAAAAAAAAAATAATTGCAAAAATGAAGTTTTTTTTTTTTTTTTTTTGGCAAACTTTAGGGCCTATACGGAAGACCTGAAGATATCAACCGATTGTGTTAATCTTTTTTTTTCCTTTTTATATATTTCGGCCCACCCTAATGTTTATATTAATTGTCCGAGCCAGCTGGAGGGGGCGAAGCCATATTGCACAATTTATATTTTCTTATACAAAAACAAAGAAGTTTTTTTTTTTTTTTATTAAAATGAACACACACCGAGCCTATTACCCTTTTCTTAATCGGATGGAGTAATAATTGATCCAATAGAGAGAGAGAGAGAGAGAGTTTCCACGCAAGGCTTCCTTCAATTTCCCCCTTATAACAAGTGTTGTAGTTTTTTTTTTCTTTTGGTTTTAGATCGCCCTTTGATAAATTTTAAGCGTTTTAAAAAGGGTCAAAGATAATGAAAAAGAGAGGGGGGGGGTAATTAAATATTAGTGTCTGGGCTACTTGTTGTCCTACTTTTTCAACCCCTCTATTAAAAAAGAGATGTTGGTGCTGGTCATGTTGCTTTAATTTAATGGATAGGAGGGCGAAAGAAAAACAAATCGATTAATACTTTCTATTACTTATATATATAATAAAAAAATCAAGTCAAAAATTCGTGATTTGTCGGAAATACACGTTTTGAGGCCCACGGGAAAACGGTCTGTCTGTCCGTAGTCGGAGAGCTGGCGACAAAAATGGGCAAGAGTTTTCTGAAGGCTAATATTTTAGTGATGGAAAGATGCTCTAGTGCAGCGGTTTCCAAACTTTATGTTACCGCGCCTCCCTTAAAAATATTTAATCCTCTCTACGCCTCCCCCCACTCATTTTATAAAATAATACAAACAAAAATTTTTATTGCTAAAAAATAGAATTTCTCGTATTATTTTATTTATAAAACTTTAGCAATCATTTGGAAAATTGCTCGCTGTGGCTAATATTCGCGCCTCCCCCTTTGACTAGTCCGCGCCTCCCCTTTGACTAGTCCGCGCCTCCCTCGGGAGGCGCGCCTCACAGTTTGGAAAACGCTGCTCTAGTGTCAGCACTTCCGTCCAGTACCGGGGCCTTAGGCGGAAATAAGCCGGTAAAGTAGTGGGAAGATGGTTTTTCGCAAATATCTCGAAAACTATGCGCTTTTCCGAAAAAATTCATCTACACAAAAATAATCGAAATTAAATTACAAACAAAAATGATTTAGTACATAAAAAATACTCTAAATAAATAATTGTAAAGAAACAGGGGCGCCGGAACGAATTTGAATCAGGGGGGGGGGCAAAAATTTTTTTTTTTAAATTAAAATAATTTAATATGTTCAAATAGTATAAAACAAAAACAAATCCACTATAAAACTTTAAAAATTTTAAATAACATCACAATTTTAATAAAATTAAAATTTTAAAAAATTTGCCAGTGATTTTATCAAAAATTTGAAAAAAAAAAAAAATGAATTTATTACTCTTTTAATTTTTTTAATTTAGAAGATTTTATTTTTCAAAAGTAAAAATATATCATTTTTAAAAATAAATGAAATAAAAGAAAGAAATTTTGCCCCCCTGTAGGATGCCAGGGGGGGGGGGCAAATGCTCCCCCCAATTCCGGCGCCTATGTAAAGAAAAGTTTTGTTTTCTACAACACACTTACAACAGCTGACCCGTTTTGAGTAGTTTCAATTTTATCCACCAGGTGGCAATACCAGTACTTACCATTTACCAAAATTTTTAGATACTCTTTAAAATGTATATTCTGATTTTGCTCTTGAAATTGTTTGAAGACCATTTTACTCTTGTATTCCTGGGTTAATTTACTATTTTATTGCATTGTGGGATTCTTGCTAGCATATTTAACATTCCGTTTACTATTTATGTTACAGCTGCGCCTTTTGTCTTGTCACTGCTTCTGCTGTCGAGCTAGTTGAATTGACTGACGTCTACAATAAAAACGCGCCGCCACCAGGTAAATAGAGGATTTCTTTCTTTTTAATTTCCTGGGCTATAATATACATATACACATTTTTTTCTTAATTTCGGTAATTTAAAGACGCATTCTGTACTTGTTTGACAGAATATAATTACAAATCAAATTTTTAAGTATTAATTTTTAAAATTTTACATTAAAAATAATTTTATTTTTGAAAAAAAAGTATTTTTTTTAAATCTCGGGGCGGGGTGGTAATTACTCCTTTACCCCCCCCCCTTGTATCCGCCCTTGGAAGGATAATGGTATACGAAGTGAGAGTCGGAATATATACATTTTAGAGGTTTTGCGAAATGACACATTTGTCATTTTGAAATTTCAACCTTCCTTATGTTATATCAATAAAAATACAGAGAAAAGTAGATTTATAGCTCGATAAATGTTGTTGGTGAGTAGCAGGATGAAGATAGAAAAGCAGCTAGTATACCCCATTAGGCTAACGTTTCGGTCTCGGCCGAGACCGAAACGTTAGCCTAATAGATATTAAATAAATGAAATAAATACTAGGTGCTTTTCTTTTTTCATCCTGCTACCCATCAGCAATAAAAATACGCCCTCGGGCTTGGTGTAGTTGGTAGCGTGCTGGCCTTCTATATCACAATGTTATCAGGGCCGCAGACAGGGGGGCAGGGGGGGTATATCCCGGGGCCCGAGCCCTCGAGGGGGCCCGGGCCCATTGCGCTCCAACCTGAAAATTCTAATAAAAAAATTCATTTCTTTAAATTTTTTCCCTCCAGAGGGCCCGGACCCCCTTTAAGCTCAAATCTTAAAATTTCAATTAGAAAAAATAATTTTCTTGAAATCTTTTTTCTCAGGGGGCCCGGGCCCTTAAAGCTCAATATTTTATCTTAAAAATTCTTTAAATTTTTTTCCCTCAGAGGCCCGGGCCCCCTTTAAGCTCAAATCTTAAAATTTCAATTAGAAAAAATAATTTTCTTGAAATCTTTTTTCTCAGGGGGCCCGGGCCCTTAAAGCTCAATATTTTATCTTAAATTTCAATTAGAAAAAAACACTTTCTTGAAATTTTTTCCCTCAGAGGGCCCGGGCCCCCTTTAAGCTCAAATCTTAAAATTTCAATTAGAAAAAATAATTTTCTTGAAATCTTTTTTCTCAGGGGGCCCGGGCCCTTAAAGCTCAATATTTTATCTTAAAATTTCAATTAGAAAAAAACACTTTCTTGAAATTTTTCCCTCAAGGCCCTTAAAGGGCCCGCCCTTTAAGCTCAAATCTTAAAATTTAAATTAGAAAAAACAATTTTCTTTAAATTTTTTTCCCTCAGGAGGCCCTTAAAGGGCCACAGCCCTTTTAAGCTCAAATCTTAAAATTTCAATTAGAAAAAAACAATTTCTTTAAATTTTTTCCCTCAGAGGCCCTTAAAGGGCCCGCCCTTTAAGCTCAAATCTTAAAATTTCAATTAGAAAAAACAATTTCTTTAAATTTTTTCCTCAGAGGCCCTTAAAGGGCCCGCCCCTTTAAGCTCAAATCTTAAAATTTCAATTAGAAAAAAACAATTTCTTTAAATTTTTTCCCTCAGAGGCCCTTAAAGGGCCCGCCCTTTAAGCTCAAATCTTAAAATTTAAATTAGAAAAAACAATTTCTTTAAATTTTTTCCTCAGAGGCCCTTAAAGGGCCCGCCCTTTAAGCTCAAATCTTAAAATTTAAATTAGAAAAAAACAATTTCTTTAAATTTTTTCCCTCAGAGGCCCTTAAAGGGCCCGCCCTTTAAGCTCAAATCTTAAAATTTCAATTAGAAAAAAACAATTCTTTAAATTTTTCCCTCAGAGGCCCACAAAGGGCCCGCCCTTTAAGCTCAAATCTTAAAATTTCAATTAGAAAAAATACAATTTCTTTAAATTTTTTCCCTCAGAGGGCCCGGGCCCTTTAAGCTCAAATCAAGTTTCAATCACCTTTTCACGACTCAGGATAGCTAAAAACGCAGATTTCAGTGGCTAATTTTCAAAAAAATTTTCCATACCCCCAGATTCCCCCGGAAAACCTCTGTCCAGGTCTGGCCTCGATAAATTATTGTAACTCTTTTTTTTAGGAAATTTTGAAAAATTTTTAAAATAACTTTTATTTAAATAAATATTGTAAGCTGTATGTATGTATAACTATTTCAAAGGTTGTGTCAAAAACTGTGTAAAAAATTGTTGGCATGAGCCACAATAGCCTTTTAAATAAGTTCTAATTTTTTTTTTTTTTTTTTTGTGGGGGAGGGGGGAGGGCGTATTAGTAAGTAGCCCCGGGGCCCGTCAAGTCTGTCTGCGGCCCTGAATGTTATATATTATTATATACAAGTATCGTAATAAGTCTTATATGGCCTGAGTTGCCGAGAACACTGTGTGGAGTGTGAGTGTGAATGGGAAAAAAGTGTGAGTGTTTTTTTTTTAAGAATAAAAATAAAATATCGTCAGAACAGAAGCTTAACACCTGTTAATAAAAAATAAATCAATTCCTAGCTAAATAATAATAAATTAAAAAAAAAAAATAAATAAATAAATAAAAGACCTTGATTTATATATTAAAATACAATCAGCAGAAGAAGACAATCATGCAATTGCAATAAATTCAAACATATTTAGATTATAATATTTTCTCTTTCTCTTTGAGTTAAGAAAATATTTTATCGATTTGTCGTCGTCGTCGTCGTCGTCTACTCATGTCAGGTCTGGGAATTTAATAACATATTAAAATGATTAAGATCAAAGGTTAGTACGCAATTAAGGATTGAATCATCTCGATCCAAACTCAATGGGTCAATGAACCTCACAAAAAAACAAAAATTATTCAAGAAATGTGAAGACAGTGTTAATCAAAATGTGGGACTTCATCTTTTAAGGGAACATCAAGAAAGATATACTAATTTCGATTATTGATACCCGTCATGTGCTCAAAATGCAGTGCTCGACAGCCATCGTGTCCTGGAGGCAAAAAAAAAAGGACGATAAATAAATATATAAAAAAATCTGCTGTGACTGGCGCACAATCTTACCTTCGGTAATCGAAAGTTGTGTTCTGTGCTTGTCACACCAGATTTTTGTGTCGACATGTATTTAGTTTCTGACAGTACGGTACATTCGATTTTCAAGATGTAAAATTTATAAGTATGGCAAAATATTTATATTTTGTTACCATGGCAACCATTTCTCCCATCTTTCCTATGAAGTACAAGATACTTCGAACAATTTTGTGAGCAAAATGAGAATATACATTTTAAAGAGAATCTAAAAAATAATTGATTTTTGAATTTAAAAAAAAATCTTTGGAGCAAATTTTGAGAAAATCGAAAAAAATTGAAAAAGTGCATCAGTAAAGTACTAGTACTGTTGGGCCGATTTTGTCCAAAAGCTTCGTGTCACGTCCCAGGGGGGTGCCTAACTTAAATATAAAATTTCAACTTCCTAGCTCTTTTTGTTCTTGAGATATTTTGTTCACAGACAGACCATGTCGCGAAAACCGCTTTTTTATACGGGTATATATATAGAGAGAAAATATTGGATTCATGTCAAAAATTCAATGTCGAGATTTTGACGGATATATACGTTTTGAGGTCCCCTGAATCCAAAAAAAGTGGTTTTCGCGACATGGTCTGTCTGTCTGTCTGTCTGTGAACAAAATATCCTCAAGAACGAAAAGAGCTAGAGGTTGAAATTGTATATTTAAGTTAGACACCCCCATGGGACGTGACACGAAGCTTTTGAACAAAATCTCCCAAAAAGTACTAGTACTTTACTGATGCACTTTTTCAGTTTTTTTCGATTTTTTCAAAATTAGCTCCAACGATTTTGATTAAAATTCAAAAATTAACTATTTTTTAGTTGCTCTTTAAAATGTATATTCTCATTTTGTGATTGAAATCTTCTGAAGACCACTTTACTCTTGTACTCCATAGGAAAGATAGGAGAAATGGTTGCCATGGTAACAAAATATAAACATTTTGCCATACTATAAATTTTACATCTTGAATTCAATTGTACCATACTGTCGGAGCTAAATACATGTCGACACAAAAATCTGGTGTGACAAGCACAGTACACAACTTTCGATTACCGAAGGTAAGAGAAAGTTGTGTGCTGTGCGCCAGTCACACCAGATTTTTTGGATTCAGGGACCTCAAAACCTTGTATATCCAACAAAATCTTGATATCGAAATTTTGACATGAATCCAATATTTTCTCTCTATATATAGATACAGTATATATTACATATATACATAGGTAAGAGAAAGTAAAAAATATTCAAGCAACGTTTCGGTCGCTGTATATTCTATCGCCCTTTCTTTATACATCACTTACTATTGAATATAATTCTTAAATTTAAAAAAAAAAAACATAAAAAATTAGATAAAACTCCTATCATATATAAATATGGATTAAAATAAAAAATAATCGTGTAATCTCTACTATAATTATCCAACCGACAAACATGAAAATTAAAAAAATTAAATTTAGAAATTGTACAGACGTAATAAAAATAATAAGCTGATTATTTATTCATCAATGAATGTGTTAGATACCTTGACATCTACCAGGGGTAAGTAAAATGTGTGAAAAAGTTCGATTAAAAGAGTCAATCGAATTACGAGTCATGCACGATCATTAAAAAAAATAATAATAACAATTTCTACTATCAAAGTCTTCTTATAAAACTTAATTATTTAAATATCCCAATTATTATTATTTACTAGCCGCCTCGTCCGCCTGAGGCGGACCCTCGCCTTTTCTTTCAAGTGACACAATTTTTCCGTCAACTAACTGGTTTCAGCCTATTAATAATTACATATCTGGCTTATTAATATGCCGATTATCTTAAGGGGGTTCAGCAGTGACTTCTAAACGTACTTAAAAAAAAAAAACTAGACTATTATAAGGAATTTTTCAATGAGGTTTTTTTTTTAAATGAATTAAATTCATAAGAGATTATTGGGATATCGAGTTATAATTTTTTAAATGACTTAGTAAAAAATTATCGTAATTAATTTTTTTGTTATCAAGCAAATACAAAAAAACAATCTGTCCCAATAATCTTTAATTTTTTTTTAAATTAAAAATGAATTTATTGTTATTATTAATCACATATTAATTAAGAAATTTTTAAAATAAGCTTAGATGATTTATTTAAAATTCAAATGTCAAATTAGTTCAGCATTCTTGCAATAGATGACAGGCTAGTCTAACAGAAGATATAGTATTAGCCTATATTTATATATTTTTATGCTTTTATAAAAGATACATAATTTATAATAACATTTATAAAGTATTTATTGTGAAAAGATCAATGAAAATCAACCAAATGCATCTGGATACCTGATGGCTTAAATAAAAATGCCTGGACCCTAATATATATAAATTCATAAATAACGGTTATCGTAAATGTCTTATATGGCCTGAGCTGCCGAAAAGACAGTGTGAATGTGTGTGTGAGTGTGAGTGTGAATGAGAAAAAAGTGTGAATGTTTATAAAAAAAAAAAAAAAAAAAAAAAACCAAATGCATTAAATTTTATTAGCTACCATTCTGACATCTCTTGGCAAATTTTTGAATTACTTGATTTTTGGGCATACTTTTAATGACACACTACGCCATCTTATCGGGAAAAACATGCGTAACCACTTCGCTCCCGTTCCCCCTTAAAGCGTTTCTTTATTTATAATGTGTTTGATAAGGGAGTGTTCGTCTGTCTGTCCAGATCCAATCTGTGTTTCATCCCCGAACTCACTAAGAAAAAAAAAAATTCTATATTATATAAAAAAATTCTAATTATGCCCTGTTAGGGGGGATACGAGCAGTAGCGCAGACTATTTCCTACGAAGTGAGTTTAGCTTTAATTATAATATTTATTTTATTTATAATAAAAAGCTTATCTTTATATAGCTTATCTAAATTTCAAGCTTAGATTTAGCTCATCTTCTCTTCTTAATTATTTATACTATTTTTCATTTGAGAAATTTAATTATTTTAATTAATTGACTTTAATTTTACTTTAGGCAAGACAAATGGGTAAATTCTTATTTTCTGAAATTTTTTGCGCTTCCCCCTTTTGAGAATTTGAGGATCCGAGTATTTTCCCAGGATTCTCCTTAACGTCCTCTAAAAGATTGAAAAATTTCGTTTCAAAATTCCAACGGGAAGTTGATCAAACAGACAGACAGACACTACGCTATTACATAAAGATTATTTCTTTCCGCCCTCTTGGATTCCCTCTTTTTATTTATGCTGTAATTTAAGGTTTTTCCCTCAAATAAAAAAAGACAAATTTACATTTATGTTTTTATATGAATAAATTGAAATTATCAACGAAACATTAATTAAACGGGAAAGAAAATACCCCGTATTCTCAAATCTCCATAATGGAGAGGCGGCTCAAAAAATTCCTAAAAATTCAAAATTTCCTCAATGAAAAGCATTGGGTCTTATGAAAAATCAAATAATAATTTAATCTCAGAAATGAAATATAGTAAGAATTGTGTTACAGTATAATTAAAAAAAAAAAAATTATTTTTTACCCTGGACTGTCCCTTAGAGGAATATAAGAATTAAAATATACGCATATATATATTAGTATAATATTACTGTTGGGGCTTGTGATTGTAATGAAGTGATCAGTCAAAGTGAGATGCACCAGATTCAATAAAACTCAAAATGTTTCGGCCTTTTATTGGTCCATCCTCATTTAATTGTAAATTGTACACACATGTGATCGACACCAGACTTTGTCAATAATAAAAATGATTTGATTCATTCAAATTATCTCAAGGATCAGATAATTTTTGAACCCCACTCTACATGGGCGTAGCCAGACATCTTGTTAGGGGGGCAACGCCTCGTTAGGGCTAGAGGAGGGGGTTGCAATTAATATATACATAGATTATTAATTATTTATTTAGATAAAAAAAAATTAAATTAATGTAATGGATTGTGGCGTTAAAAATTCCCGATGAGAAAAATATATTTGTTTGTTTTTTTAATTTTTTGGACAAGCCAGAGGGGGGCAATGGCCCCCCTGCCTCCCCTGGCTACGCCCATGCCACTCTATCTCTCCATTACAAATATAACGATAATTTTTTTTTTTTAAGATAAGCAAGGATTTATATTTCTAATTAGCCAGGTATGAAAAAGACAAGAGTCCCTACCAGAGTACAGAAAAAATATTCGAGTTCCCAAATGGGGAGCCGTCTCAAAAAATACAGAATATATTATCCATTGGAAAGCATTGGGCAATACTTGTGTTTTTTCTTTGGTGACGTTTTTATTAATAAATTAACAGATCTTTACGAATGATTGATTTTTAGAAAGCCAAAGAACTATAGAATATCTTAAATTTATGTTTTTTTCATTCAGGGATACCTAAAATTGTATTAGGGGTGACCAAATCAAAAAAAAACTGAAAAAATTCGATTTTTCTAAACTTTTAGCCGTTTGGGGCACGTCTAAATGACCTCCGATTGGATGAAACTTAAAATCTATATGCATTATAACTATCTGTATATTTTTAATGGGTGTTGCCTTAAAAAAATCCAGGTAATATAAAATTAGAGCCGCTTTAGAGCACATTTTCTATTGAAATTTTATTTTCTCTATAGCTCTAAAATCTGACGTGATGGGGCAAAACTGATGGCATTTTTGGAATCAGCGCTACCCAAATACCCAGAAATAGCTTCAAATTCTCAGTCAACAAAAAAAAAGTTCCTTTTTGTTGCCCTGTGTTATTGATGGGGGAAAGCGAAGGATTTCTTTTTAGGTGTAATATTATCAAAAAGAAAAAAAATTGTCATACATCCTCCCGTGTTGTGTCTGATCCTGATAGCCTATTTTCCATAATTCATGAAGGAAGAAATAAGGGCTAAAAATAAATTACCGAAATAATTAGCTTCCTATTCTAAATGGACTTGTTCTATCTCTCTATTTCCATTTTCTTTTCAAGGGAATTTTAATGACGCCATTTCAAGGCTAACAAAAATTTGTCTCATTGGAGATTTCCGTGCCAAGCAAAAGAGAGTGGATCTGATCACATAATAATTAATCAATCGTAGACTATATAATAGAAAGAAAGAAAAAAAAAATTTAACTAACGTTTAGACTCACATTGACATATTTGGTTTGCATGCAAGGGCGCGAATTATTGATTGACGCGCCCGCGCGACTTTTATACCATGTTGTTGCTTGCTTAGAAGAGAGGGAAAAAGAATTGAAGAACTCTGTCCTAGTTGCGTGACTAAAACAACCAGCAAAGCGCCCACTCTTGTATTAAACAAATCTCCACATTTTGTTCATTTTATTTTATTTTTCTTATTTTAAGAAGGAAAGTATTATGATCTTGGATTCCAGAACTACTCATCGAAGAAGGATGAATTAATCTGGCCCATTCACGGGGACTTCATATTTCATATTCAATCATAAGAGCTGAGAGTTAGGGTGACAACGATTACTCCAGGGATCACATAATGGTCCATTACTCTTCATACTATTCATCAATGACTTCAAAAGTTTCCTGAATGAAGGAGATTTTCTTCTGTTTGCTGACGATATTAAAATTTTTAGAAACATTAAATTCATAAGAGATTATTGGGACATCGAGGTATAATTTTTTTAATGACTTATTAAAAAATTATCGTTTTGTTATCAAGCAAATACAAAAAAACAATCTGTCCCAATAATCTTTATTTTTTTTAAAATTTAAAAATGAATTTATTGTTATTATTAATCACACATTAATTATTAAAATAAGCTTAGATGATTTATTTAAAATTCAACTGTCAAATTAGTTCAGAATTCTTGCAATAGATGGCAGGCTAGTCTAACAGACGATATAGTATTAGCCTATATTTATATATTTTTATGCTTTTATAAAAAATACATAATATATAATAACATTTATAAAGTATTTATTGCTAAAAGATCAAGGAAAATCAACCAAATGCATTAAATATTATTAGCTACCATTCTGACATCTCTTGGCAAATTTTTGAATTACTTGTTTTTTTGAGCATACTTTTCATGACACACTACGCCATTTTATCGGGAAAAACATGCGTAACCACTTCGCTCCCTTTCCCCCTTAAGACCTTGGAGGGTTGCAAAAAAGTTTAAGACAGTTTAAACTGCTTCAATATTTGAGTCAATGACAACTTCCTTAAATTCCCACATAGAGAAATGCATATAATGGAGAATTGGAGATTGGAAATTGGAATGATCTAGGTTCAATAAAACTCCCAAAATAAGACGTTTTGGCCTGAATTTATTTGGCCATCTTCACTTATTGGGTATTATATACATAGTGCAAGTGCACATGTGATCAAACCAGGAATCGTCAATAATAAAATTTATTTGCTTCATACAAAATTATATGGATCCTTTCATAGAAACAACTCCCCAATAATGTTCCACTACAAGATCAAAATGATATCCTTAAAAACAGCCTTGGAGTCTATTTAGATTCCATATGGAAAAGATTGTTTGGATTTGTCGGAACACGTGGTCCTTCAATAATAGCCTACATCCGCGCTGAAGTCACTATACTGGCTCGGTCAAGATTGAAATTTAATTCCACCATTTGGTCGCCCTACTATGCCAGCCAGTCCAACTTAATTAATTTTCCCATAGGAAAGTATTGGGTTCTATCTCGCCTTATCAACTCTACGAGGAGAGGGAGTTGCTGTGACATCCCGTCCTGTGGAAGGGACGTAAAGAAGGTTCCCTCTCAGTGATGCATTCTTCGAAAGGAGCAGGCTACACGCCGGTGCTGAGGGAGTCCCTCCTCAAACCAGGACATCCTCCATAGCATAGAAGAGGGTTGGATATAAGGAGCCGGTTAGAACCAGAAATAAGGATTAGTTCACTAGCTAGAGAAAGCAGGAGGAGGTGTTAGAGATAGGAAATGATGTAACTTCACAGGGTGCCGGTAGATGGCTACGGCCAGAGGCCGGTTGGGTTTGAGGTGTGTGTCTTCGTACACGAAAGCACCTCGGGCAAATAAACGGGGATCCCGATAGGAATTTCAAATAAATTAAATAAATAAACTATCTCGCCTTATGAAAAATTAATTCTAATAAAAAAAATTTTAAAAACAATGCTTTTACAAATGTACTAAAAAGAGAAAAATAATTTTATATAAGTTCTTTAAAATTTTATTAAAAATATGTTACTAAAACTAAAAACGTTGGGGGAGAAATTTGCAAATTTTAATTGACTAATTATATTAATATTATATATAGAAGGAACCGGAGAATAAAACCAGCCGTTAATGGACGCCTCTCACATCAATTTAATTCGTAAATATTTCGACCGGCATCACGCCTTGTCATCATCAGTACAAAAAAATGATTTTTCGGAGGGCCCGTGTCAGCCAATGCTGTAAAAATAATTGCTCATTCGAGAGATAGCGGGGGACTAATCTCTGAATTAGCGAACGTTATTATTTTTAACACATTGGTTGACACGGGCCCTCCGAAAAATCATTTTTTTTGTATTGATGATGACCAGGCGTGATGCCGGTCGAAATATTTACGAGTGTAACTTGGTGTGGAGGCGTCCATTAACGCTGGGTTATTCTCCGGTTCCTTCTATATACGTATGGTCCGCCAAAGTCCTAATTTTAATTTTATGTTTATTATTTTGATATCTTACAAGGAGTCCCCACGGGTTGTGGGTCACCGATTTTTTTCAAACTCATAGGATTTGAAGATTAGTATCTGGACATCAATTTCCCAAAGCAGTACGATGCACTACTCAAGAACACTCAAGAAAATCGACTTTGAAGACGATCAAGATTTCCGAGTTGTTTAAGTTTGGATAATTTTATTTATATGTAAACAGTGTCTGGTAGCCGTGAGAGTTAGCGCAACAGTCTAGAAAACAAGGAGTCGCTAGTTCGATGCTTGTTCAGGACATTTTTTTTTTTTTATTTCAATTCTCTATCCTTATATACATACAGTATCTCTCATATTAACATTTATAAAATTGAAATTAAATTAACAAATATTTTTTCAATATAAATTAACATCTTTTATTTTTAATTACCACTCGTTACACACTGAAAATACGAATATTTATAATAAATTGAAATTTGGTATAAAAATTAAAAACTATACTACTAAAAACTACAGTTTTCACCGCCGTGTTGTTTTATCGACTAAAGTCTTATATGGCCTAAGTTGCCGAAAAGACTGTGTGCATGTGTGTGTGAGTGGAAAAAAGTGTGAGTGTTTAAAAAAAAAGATATATGAAAATATATGCAACGAATCGTCTTATTTAACAATAAGATGTTTTTAATTTTTATACCAAATTTCAATTTATTATAAATATTCGTATTTTCAGTGTGTAACGAGTGGTAATTAAAAATAAAAGATGTTAATTTATATTGAAAAAATATTTGTTAATTTAATTTCAATTTTATAAATGTTAATATGAGAGATACTGTATGTATATAAGGATAGAGAATTGAAATTAAAAAAAAAAAAATGTCCCGAACAAGCATCGAACTAGCGACTCCTTGTTTTCTAGACTGTTGCGCTAACTCTCACGGCTACCAGACACTGTTTACATATAAATAAAATTATCCAAACTTAAACAACTCGGAAATCTTGATCGTCTTCAAAGTCGATTTTCTTGAGTGTTCTTGAGTAGTGCATCGTACTGCTTTGGGAAATTGATGTCCAGATACTAATCTTCAAATCCTATGAGTTTGAAAAAAATCGGTGACCCACAACCCGTGGGGACTCCTTGTTAGACTTGGCGGGTAGTTACGGCCAAACAGATAGAAAAGTGACTCAAATGTACCAGCGGAAGGTAATTTTTACTTTCTCTTACCTATGTATATATGTAATATATACAGAGAGAGAAAGTATTGGATTCATGTCAAAAATTCGATGTCGAGATTTTGATGGATCTTCACGTTTTGAGGTCCCCTGAATCCAAAAAAGTGGTTTTCGCGACATGGTCTGTCTGTCTGTCTGTGAACAAAATATCTCAAGAACGAAAAGAGCTAGGAGGTTGAAATTTTATATTTAAGTTAGGCACCCCCCATGGGACGTGACACGAAGCTTTTGAACAAAATCGACCAAAAAGTACTAGTACTTTACTGATTCACTTTTTCAGTTTTTTTCGATTTTCTCAAAATTTGCTCCAACGATTTTTTTTAAAATTCAAAAATCAATTATTTTTTAGATTCTCTATAAAATGTATATTCTCATTTTGTGATTGAAATCTTCTTGAAGACACACTTTACTCTTGTTCTTCATAGGGAAGATAGGAGAAATGGTTGCCATGGTAACAAAATATAAATATTTTCCCATACTTATAAATTTTACATCTGAATTCAATTATTCCCTACTGCCGGGAACTAAATACATGTCGACACAAAAAATCTGGTGTGACAAGCACAGTACACAACTTTCGATTACCGAAGAAGAGACAGTTGTGTGCTGTGCGCCAGTCACACCAGATTTTTTTCGTAATTATATATCAGTGAATTAAGGTTAGTGAATCCTATGCTATGGAAATTGCAGAGAGGTTGTAAATTTGTGCGGCCAACGCTTTTAGTTTTAGTAGCATATATTAATTTTTAATAAAATTTTAAAGAGCTTATAATAAGTATCCGAGCCCCCTTGCCCTTTCGGAAAGATCACTACCATCATCAGGCCAAATATTTTTTACTTTCTCTTACCCTATATATGAAATATATATAGAGAGAAAGTATTGCGATCATGTCAAAAATTCGATGTTGTGATTTTGATGGATATACATGTTTTGAGGTCCAAAAAAGTGGGTCCCGCAAATTGGTCTGTAGGTGTGGACATTTTTGACCATGAAGGAAATGAGCTGGTAGGTTGAAATTTTATATTGAAGTTAGGCACCTTCCGAACTCGTGTAAATAAACTTTTAAACAAAATCGGGCCAAAAAGTATTAGTACTTTACTGATGTACTTTTTCAGTTTTTTTCGATTTTCTCAAAATTCACTCCAACGATTTTGTTTAAAATTCAAAAATCAATTATTTTTTAGATGCTCTTTAAAATGTATATTCTCATTTTGCCGTTGAAATCTTCTAAAGACCACTTTACTCTTGTAATTTCATAGAGAAATCAGGAGAAATGATTGCTATGGTAACAGAATTTTCTTTTTATTTATATTTCTACTCAGGCCTGATGATAGTCAGTTCTAGGTGACCGAAACTGATGGTCAACCAAATACAAATTTCCGTGTTAGTACTTGCATTAACACATGCGAAACGAGAGAGTAAACCTTCAAATAGTATGTCATATTTAGGGTTAATAAACTCAATATCTAATCGAAACGTTAAAAGGTCATGATTTATTCAAGGTGTAAAGAATCTCTCCCTTCTTTTTTTTTTAACAATGACCCTCGCTTTCTTCTTAAACACAATCAACATTGACCAAGACCTAAATGCCTTCCCACACTCTTTAATATTCTCGCGTGCAAATTATATTTATATATTTTTACATGTATGAAAATGGGTCGATGTTGACGGAGGGAGGGGGGGGGAAGCAGACCACTTGCAAGTGGATCCCCCCTCTCCAAGGTCAGCTGTTAGGAGTTTTGATCTCAGTTCTCCTCTTAAAGGTCACAAATAAAATAAAGGGATGGAATCCATTCTTCCTCAATGTAATTTATTAACCTTTTTTTTTTTTTGTTATTTAAAACAATTCTTTTTGTTGTTGTGTGAGCCACGTTTTATTTTTATTTTTTTTTTTTATTATCGATTCGTTTTTCTTTAATAGCGTTAATAAATATGCAAAAAACATTCGCTAAGGGAAAAATAATTTGATAGATTAAGAACCATGGGGGTATCTAAAATCGGAATATAAAATGTGAAGCGCAAATTTTGTATATGGCTGTGCTGCCACAACTGGTTACGCATTTCTTCAGAAGTACACCAAGGGTTATCTGGAAATTATTATTATTAGAGCCCCGGATGATGATGCAAATGCTTGTTTGTATAGAAGCTGAATACTTTGCAATTGGACCGTTTATTTGGAAAGTGGTGTAAGTCCATTTCTATTGTTTCGAGAAAATGAAAGGTTAACATATCTTGTTTATTAAAAAAATCTATTTACTGACCAATTATCAATAGTACAAAAAAAACATGGGAATTTTTTAGCTAGTTATACATAGAAAATTTACATTAATATTAAGTATGTGATATCTCATTTTTTTTTTTTTTTTTAAATGGACTTACACCACTTTCAAAATAAACGGTCCAATTATCCATTTGATGAGTATCAGTGGCGGATCCAGAGGAGTATCTCGGCGGGGGGGGGAGAGGGGGGTAATCTGGTGTGACTGGTCGCACAACACACAATTTCTTCTATTATCGGTAATTTAAATGTGCATTCTGTAGTTGTTTTCCAGAATATATAGTGGGGGAGTTCCTGATGCCGACTCACCCTGAACCCCCCGACCATTTTGATTATGGCTGAAACTTTGGTCACATAACGTGCGAGACTTTCAGATTTTTTGACCCAGCCAAAGATGCATTCAAAAAACATCGATTTTTTTTTAAATAACGGGTAAAACTGTCGTGACGATGCTAAATTTTTTTGTTTTTAAAGTATTTCAGAAAAAAATATGACAAAATTTTACAGATTCATTTTGAACGTTTTACACTCGTAAAAAAACAAAATTTCGGATGAACGACACTTTTCTTTTAACTTTTTTTATGAAAACTTTGATTTACAAATGCCTGGCCAGGTGGGATTTTGACGATTTTTTATTTTTGAAAAAAAATTTGGGGTTTTAATTCCTTCCAGGATTGACTGAGATTCTGAAAATTGAAGAAAATAATAATAATAATGTGAGGTGAGAAAATGAGCTATTTATCCGAAAAATTAGAAATTAGCTGTGAATTAACCACCGAGTTTGAAGCGTCAGGGTAAACGTAAAAAAGGGCCTGGCCCCCCCCAGAAAGCTCCTTGCCCCAAGAAAAATGAGAAAATATGGGGATTTCCAGGCCCACCGGAGGATGGTGGACCCCATGGCCCCCCTTTATTTTCTTGGGGCAAGGGAGCTTCGGGGAGGGCCAGGCCCCCCCGGCACCCCCTAGTTACGCCCATGTTTCTAAGCTTTACTTGACGCTTCAAATACTTCAGTAGTTGAATACACAACTAATTTCTAATTTTTTTCAGGATAAATGGAATTTTCTCGATTTTTATCACCCCTAACTATTATTATTATTATTTTTCTTCAATTTTCTAGAATCTCAGTCAGTCCTGGAAGAATTTAAGAGCACCGTCATGATAAATAAGCGGAGAGAAAAAAAATTTTTTTTTTTCAAAAATAAAAAAAAAAATAGAACGCGAAATAATCCCACTCTGAAATTTTCAGAGCATTTGTAGAAAAAATCAAAGTTTTTTATAAAAAAAAAAAAATTAAAAAAAAGTGTCATTCATCCCGAAATTTTTGTTTTTTTACGAAAATGTAAAAAAAACGTTCAAGATGAATCTGTAAAATTTTGTCATATTTTTTTTCTGAAAAGTACATTTAAAGACAAAAATTTCAAAAAAAAATCGTCCCGATAAGTTAATTTTTGACAGTTTTACGGTTATTTAAAAAAAAAAATCGATGTTTTTTGAAAATGCTATAACTTTTTTTTTGGCTGGGTCGTAAAATCTGAAAAAATTCTCAAACACGTTTTCAATAGGGTATAAAAAGATGACAAAAGTTTCAGCCAAATCAAAAATGGTCGGGTTCAGAAGTGGTCGAGTTGGCGTGGAATGCCCCATATACAAATCAAATTTTTAAAATTTTATATATAGGCCTATATATATTTTTTGTTCTCATTCACACTCACACACACATTCACACAGTCTTTTTGGCAACTTAGGCCATTTAAGACTTTGACGATAACCGTTATTATGAAAATATATATATTGGGAGTCCAGGCATTCTTATTTAAGCCATTTGGTACCCAATTGGCTTAAATAAAATCATCATCGGACTGCCTGCGGTCCGAAACCGCGACGTTTGGTATAGAAGGTAGGCACGCTACCAACTAGACCAAGCCCGTAGGCAAAATTTTATATTAAAAATACAATTTTTTTCCCAAAAAAAATATTTTTCCCCCTTTGTGTCCGCTCTTGATGAGTATTCAATACGAAATAACTTTATTTGTTCCGAGCATGGGTATTTTTTTTTTAGGAATTCCATGCACAATACATGTTTTGCCAATTTTTGATCTAAAACAACCTTCTTTTCATGCATATTTTAACATTATTTTTTTTTTTTTTAAGAAAAAAGCATTTTTTGAATGTTTGTGAAGTTGTTTTTAAAGTCTATTTATTGTTAATATTTTCAAACTTTCGCACCTTACAAGGTGTAAACGTGTAAAAGATCAACAATTCAAATTCAAATTTATCCCAGATTTCTTCTTTCAAGTCTGCGCCTCTCACTTCATTTTCTGCGTTCAATAACTTTTCTCAGATAAACGCATGTCCTTAAACTAAGAGAATTTAGAGGAATTGCTTGTAAAAATAAAAATAAAAATATCTTCTATATATATTAATATAATAACGGAGTGTCCGTCTGTCCGTCCGTCTTTCTGCCTGTCTGTCTGTCCGTCTGTCACGCTCTGTTTAACCAACTTTCCGCTAGAATTTTGAAACTAAATTTTGCACTCTTATAGAGGACGTTATGGAGAGTCTAGGAAAAATATTCGGCTCTCGAAATTCCTGTATCTTTTTGAGTTATTAATTTCTAAATTATTAATGTGTTTTAATATATTCTTTGCATTTATGTATTCTATGAATATAAACAAATCCAGGCAGGCAGTGGATTGGAATAGTAACAATATTAATTTTATTATTGGGGAAATTTTTAATTATAGACCATATTTTGTAGTAGGTAGCGTGCCTACCTCCTATACCAAACGTCGCGGGTTCGGACCCAGGCAGTCCGATGATTTTATTTAAGCCATTTGGATACCAGATGGCTTAAATAGAAATGCCTGAACCTACAATAGATAATTTATATTACAACGGTTATCGTAAAAAGTCTTAAATGTCCTAAGTTGCCGAAAAGACTGTGTGAATGTGTGTGTGAGTGTGAGTGTGAATGAGAAAAAAGTGTGACCACATTTTGTATCAATTATTTATTAAAAATACAAATACTGTACAACGTTTCGACTGCTTATTTTGGAGCCGTTCTCAAGTACTGTGCACTTGAGCAAGTATTGAAATTTTTAATAAATAATTAATAATAATATGTGGTTTATAATTAAAAATTCCCCTAAAAATAGCAATTCCAATCACAAAAGCTTTAATAAACACATTAATAATAATTTTCTTTTCATAATTAAGGAAAGGCGATGGTCCGCCTCAGGCTAGTGTTTCTAAATATTACATCTTGAATTTTAATATATCGGCGAAAACAAAAAAAATCTGGTGTGGCAATCACAGAACACAACTTTCTCTTACCTTTGGTAAGCTGTGCGGCCAGTTACTCCAGATTTTTTTTTTTAAAAGCTCTATCTTATTACAATACGTATTTCGACATTACTGTCAAAAGTGGAATTACAACTTGTAGTCAGTCGTATTACTTGTTCTGATTCCAAAGTATATTAATTTCACCAATAAAAAATTAGAAAAATATCACTTAAAGTAAAATTTAAAATAAATTAGAAGAGTTTAAATCCACTTTTAAAGCATATTTATCTTTATTATAATATTAAAACTGAGAAAATTATTATTTTTTTTTTTTTTAGATAACATGCCTTTTTTTTAATCAAAAAGAAAAATCTTTTAACATTAATATTTAACGAAGTACCGATAAATAAAAAAAAAAAACAAAATATTTTATGATAATAATTTTATTTAAACCGCCTCTCTCTACGTTTGAAATTTATCTACAAAATAAAAGAAAAAGAGAGATGTTGTGTCATTTTTTAACTTCTTGATTCTCCTCTCTCGTGACTGGATGAATGAATGAATGATCAGATAGTTAAGCAGATTTCAAGTGTTTTGCTTTCTTTTGACTTTGATAGCACACGAATTTTGTTTCTAGGCGAAAATAGGATTTATTTCACAATGGAGGGAAAAATCAATATTAGGAAGACGTAAAATGATTTTCGCAAAATTTTGGATATACGATATTTATCTGTGCAAAATGTCAGGTCACTGGGACAACTACAAAGCGACCCTCATCGGACATAAAGCTTTTAATTTTTCATAATTATTTTCAACTTATTTTTTTGCAGGTTAAGAAATAAATAAGAAATAGAAAAGGCGCTCAAAAAGTCGATTTTTGATTTTGGAATCGACTTCAGTCAACATTTAAAATGCAAGTTTGCAACTAACAAGGGGGAGTGCATAGCCTTGATAACACCGATTTGAACGAAAATTTTTTTATGTGTAGTACTTGATGAAAAAACGAATTCTGTTAAAGCGAGAGAACGCGCTTCTCAACGGTTCGTCTAAAAAAAATGTTAAAGATTTTGCCTGCATGCCTTAAGCCGTTCTAACAATAATATTTACAAAGGTCGCGATGGCTAGATCGGTAGGGCGCATTCTTTGTAATCAAAAATCCCGAGTTCGAATCTCGCCTTGTGCAACTATTTTTTTTTTTTTTGTGAAATATTTGATATTATACTAGAAATATATTACTATTAATTGGACACATAAATAAATTTATAATAATATTTATGTTTTAAACAGTTGAGTCGTTTATTTTCCGAACTTTGAACATGTTACGACAATATTTTCAGCTTCATTTATTGCTATTAACTCTTCATTGGGGATTAATTTTTTTTTCGGCAATCATTTGCAGAGTATAATGGTACACAAAAAAAAAAAATAGTTGCACAAGGCGAAATTTGAACTCGGGATTTTTTGGTTACAAAGAATGCGCTCTACCGATCTAGCCATCGCGACATTTGTAAATGTTATTGTAACGGCTTAAGGCATGCAGGCAAAATCTTTAACATTTTTTTTAGACGAACCGTGGAGAAGCGAGTTCTCTCGCTTTAACAGAATTCGTTTTTCATCAAGTACTACACATAAAAAATTTTTCGTTCAAATCGGTGTTATCAAGGCTATGCACTCTCCCCTTGTAAGATGCTATGGGAAACTAAATAATATCTCGACACAAAAAATCTGCTGTGACTTCAATGTGATTCAATAATTCTCTTTTTTGCCCCCGTCGAAAGATGATTTCCTTGAATATAGGCATACAATTTATCTCTTTTGGAAAGGTTTTGCATAACTACACGGCGCCATTGATTAGTGTCGCCTCTAGTGGCGGCTGGACTAACTAATATACTTAATCTTTCAACGAAGCGCATCCATCCAGTGCCGGATTTATTACACAACTAGAGGCCCTAGGCCAAATTACCTGTGCGGCCCCCTTTCTAACGGGGGGGGGGGGTCCGGAAAATTTTTTAAAACTAGGTACCAGGAGATTGATTTTAACGCTATTTCAGCCCTTAAAATGCCCATGAAGTGTAGTAGAGAAGTCGAACCGTGAAAAATATATTTTCTTTGAATATATAATTAAAAAAAAAAATACTGACGTTTGCGGCCCCCTCTAGCCGCGGTCTAGTCGGCACTGCATCCATCCATGTAGCAAATGGAGCAAAATAAATAAATTGGTAACTGATTACCACTTTTGATTTTTTGAGCCCTGTTTCTTAAAGGCGGCTACACACGTAACTACAAACATGCAGCGGCGGGGGTGGGGGGGGTCGAAGCTCAACTGGGGCGCCGTTTTTCGTTCGAGCTTTTTGTTTTAGTATTCGAAGCTCTTTCTTTTTTTAACAATCAAATAAACTATTCTTGGACCGCTGAAGAGGGCGTTATATTGAAAGAAGAGAAAACAATTTAAAAAAAAAATTATCTTGATTTATTTTTCAGAGTATTTTGGCTTGGCTGACAAGTATGCACAATTGGACTTGCTTCGGCTACACTGAAAAATAAATCAAAATAATTTTTTTTTAAAATTGTTTTGTCTTCTTTCAATACAACGCCCTCTTCAGCGGTCCAAGAATAAATAGATCTACTCGTTTATGTGTATTTGATTGTTAATTTACTGGACTAAAATAACAAGTTTCGCTCTTTTTTTGTTGTATTTTTCACCGGAGTTTGTGATGTAAAATGAATATATTTTGAAATTTCAAAAAAAAAAAAGCCAGAGATTTTATAAAGCTGGAGATTTCGGAGAAAAAAAGCCGGAGTAAAGCCGGTTGTGCGAGTGGGGGGGGGTGAGAGGGGGGGGCGACCCCCCTTCGCCTCCCACCCGGATACGCTACTGCAAACATGACAACCATGCACGTGAAATCTTTTTCTATAGGCAAACAGAGGCGAATTGTGCTCAAGCATTTTAATTGTGCAAGCCGCTTGGTGCTCGAATAAATTTTAATCATGCACAAGCATATTTGCTCAAGCAAAACTTTCCGCCATTTTATAAACGTCTTGACATTTGATATTTATTTAATTATATTTATTTATATATAATTCGCTAATGTCCGTCTGTCTGACTGTCTGTCACGCTCTATTTAGGCAACTTCCCGTTGGAATTTTGAAATGAAATTTTATATGCATAAAGAGGACCTTCTCTGGATTACAGGAAAATTATTTTCATTCCGAAATTCCTATAACTTTGTGAGTTATTAATTCTTAAAGTTACGATTTCTCCCATAGGAAATGTATAGAGAAATATTTATGTATTCTTTTCATTTGTGTATTCATTTAAATATGAATGTAAACAAATCCTCAAGGAGGTACTGAATAATAATAATATTCTTTTCATTATATAATTAAATTAAATAATTTTCTTTTCATTAGTAAGAAGCAAAGGCGAGGGTCCGCCACAGGCGGGCCCGAACCAGCTGGAGTCACACCAGATTTTTTTCTCTTCTGCAGAGAAAAGACGTAATAACATATTATGTAAATTTTTTCTTGTGTTGTATACAAACAAAACAGAGAGACTTACTTATTTTAAAAATAGAAATTATTCGTGAGATTTGCCAAGTTAATATGCATAAATTCGAGAGTATATATACGAAATAATAAATAAACATAATCATGGGGTCCCCCCTCCACCTTTCTTAAATTAAGCAGTGTAAATGTAAATATATTTAAATGAATATATAAAAGAATAATTATCTGATGAAATGGTTTATTATTCTTTTTTTTTTTCTTTTTACAGATGGTAGAACTGAAGTCTCCATTTCCCTTTTTATTAATCGAGTTTCCGCCGTGGATGAAAATAAGGAGGTAATTTCTTCTTTTTTTTTTTATTGCATGTCTTCTTATAATTAATTTCTTATTGAACAAAAAACAAAAGATGACCAACATCACGACTCTAGTTGAAATATTGTAGTGAAATAATTTTTTTTTTTTTCTTTTCAAAACTAGTGAGTATTAATATACAAATACCCTGACTTTAGGGTAAAATCTAACGCAAGGCCCCCCTCCCCTTGTTTTAAATAAATTTCTCTCTAAAAACTTCTCCAATTGGCTTCGTAATTAGATTATTAATCAAAAAATAGACATTGGCCAATACAAAATTCACCTCAATTACATTTATTAATTGCAAATATTTCGATATTTATATAATAATATCATCATCAGTGCATTCTAAAAATATAGTAAAATATTACAAAAGTAAGTTATTAAACAAAAAAATATTCATACTACACTCACAAAATGTCCAGGTGAAAAACAAAAAATTCAAAATGTTGACAAAAAATTGTAAAAAAATTATAAAAAAATTGCCATAAAAAATTATAAAAGAAAATGTGTATAATTAGTAGGGCTCGGATTTATAGGCACTGAAAATCTTTAAAATAGGCAGGCAACTAAGCACTAAAATCATTAAAATAGGCACTTAAAAGGCATTTATTGTAAAAATAGGCACTTAAAAAGGCATTATTTAAGAAATAATATAAAAAATTTTAAAAATTGATGTCTTATTTTTGGTATTCTGGTGTGACTGGACGCACAGCACACAATTTTTTCTTAATTTCGGTAATTTAAAGGCGCATTCTGTACTAGTTTGCCAGAATATAAATAGAAATCAAATTTTTAAGTACTAATTTTTAAAATTTTACATTAAAAATAATTTTTTTTTTTCAAAAAAAGTATTTTTCAAATCTCGGGGGGGGGGGAGTAATTATCCCCTTTACCCTCCCCCCCCCCCCTTGAAATATTTTCTTGATAATTCAAAAAACTTTTAAATTTAAGCTATGTATAGCTCGTAAAAAATTAAAATTGGCTATTTTAACTTAAAATAGGCACTAAAAAAGGCATTTATAGATGAAATAGGCACCAAAACCCAGAATCGGCCAAAATAGGCATTATAGGCACTAACAAATGCCTCTTATTTTATTCAGAATTTCATGAAATGTATACATATCATATTGGCCTAAATTTTAAGCCATAAATTAAAAAAAGGCAAATAGGGCCAAATCCGAGCTCTAATAATTAGATATTTAAATTGAAAAATACGTGTATATGTTTAATAATAATAAATATTTATCTAAAAAATCTCCAATCATTTCCCTAAAAACAAAACAACACATCATAACAACTGCTAAGCCCAACACAATCCCTTTGAAAATTAATCGCCTTACTTCCATATGCTTAAAAAACATTTCTCCATAAATTCCCTTTTAATCCTATTATCCTCATGATATAGGATTTTACAGTCTGCAAAATTAAATTTATGAGAAAAATTTTCAGCATGTTGGGATAACGCGGTTGTTAATTTATGATATCGTATACTGTAATCATGTTCATAAAGTCTACAAGATACCTGCATTTTTGTTTGGCAAATGTAAAAAAACATCCCTGTTTTGTTCCTTACAACCCTCGCACTGTATCCTGTATTTCACATTTGATTTCTCACTCAAAAGGAAATGACTCTTATTGTTATATAAGAACCTTAGATTATTTAAAGGTTTCATAACAATCGAAATATTATAATTCTTGAACAATTTTGAAATTCTTTCTGAGGCCCCTGGTAAATAAAATATTGGAAAAAAATTGTTTGATAGGATTAACACTGCCCGACCCTGCAACAGCTAAATCTTGATTTCTATATTTAGATAAAACTTGATTAATAATTTTATTGGAAAGTCATTCGACATAGCATTATCTCTCAACTTATTAAGACTATCATGTATAAATTCCTGATCACACAACTTAATAATTCTCCGTACCAAATATCAATTAATAAATGTAATTGAGGTGAATTTTGTATTGGCCAATGTCTATTTTTTAATTATTAATTTCTTTCTATTAACCCATTATGATCAAATAATCAGGCTTCTATTATCTTTTAACCTTTAAACAAGGATTATTTTGTAATTTTTTCAAAATTTTTGAAGGGGTGTATTGTGAGAAAAATTAAAGTAAATGTTTGATTTGAAATAAAAAAATCTGGTGTGACTGGCGCACAGCACACAACTTTCTCTTACCTTCGGTAATCGAAAGTTGTGTTCTGTGCTTGTCACACCAGATTTTTTGTGTCGACATATATTTAGTTCCCGACAGTACGGAACATTTGAATTCAGATGTAAAATTTATAAGTATGGGAAAATATTTATATTTTGTTAGCATGGCAACCATTTCTCCTATCTTCCCTATGAAATACAAGAGTAAAGTGGTCTTCAGAAGATTTCAATCGCAAAATGAGAATATACATTTTAAAGAGCATCTAAAAAATAATTGATTTTTGAATTTTAAAAAAAAAATCGTTGGAGCAAATTTTGAGAAAATCGAAAAAAACTGAAAAAGTACATCAGTAAAGTACTAGTACTCTTTGGCCGATTTTGATTAAAAGCTTATTTTTCCGGTCCCGGTGGGTGTTTAAGTTAAATATAAAATTTCAACCTCGTAGCTCAATTCCTTCATGCTTAAAATTAAACACACACACCCACCCACACACACACACCACAGACAGACCATGTCGCGAAAACCACTTTTTTGGATTCAGGGGACCTCAAAACGTGAAGATCCATCAAAATCTCGACATCGAATTTTTGACATGAATCCAATACTTTCTCTCTATATATATATTACATATATACATAGGTAAGAGAAAGTAAAAAAAAAATTATTAGAAACCCTGTTCAAGTCTATTCTCCAAGCAAAAACGTTAACTTTTAACATTTGTAAACAATATTTATTCATTTTAACACTTCCCTGCCTCAAATCGTTATTCTGTAAACAAAAACTTTAAAGCCAAAGCGTTAACATCAAGGGCGGATACAGAGGGGGGGGGGTAAAGGGGGTAATTAACCCCCCGAGATTTGAAAAAATACCTTTTTTTTAAAGAAAAAGAGCGAACGGCACACGAAAAAATTTTTGGTTCCGCGGGCAAAAAAATTTTGGCTCTAAAAAAGGTAAAATAATTTTACGGACGAGAAAAATTTTTGGTTCCGCGAACGGCACACGAAAAATTTTTTGGTTCCGCGGGCGAAAAAAATTTCGGCTCTCTAAAAAAAAGTTAAAATAAAACGCGAACGGCACATTCGCGCAACGGAAAAAATTTTTGGTTCCGCGGGCGAAAAAAAATTTTGGCTCTCTAAAAAAAAGGTAAAATATTTTTAAGGGCGGGAAAAATTTTAAAAATTTTTGGTTCCGCGAAATCAAAATTTTGGCTCCGTGAAAAACAAAATTTTTCGTAGAAAAATTTTTGAGAACAGGCCCCCCCCCCCCCGAAAAAAAATTACGCCCCTGGTGCTGTGCGACGAGCCACACCAGATTACCCCCCCGAGAAACACCTCTGGATCCGCCCTTGGTTAACATTTAGTAAATATTGTTAAAAATTAAAGCCATATCTAGGGGGTGGCTTTAATATTTTAACGTCGTGTTAAAATAAACATGGCGACCTTAACCTAAAAAGTAAGGTTATGATTTTGATAGCTTTGAAATAAAAGCATCATTTAACGTCGCTGTTAAAACGCTGATTGTTTTTACATTACTTTTTAACTCCAATTCGTTGATTTTAAATTTTAACGTCTGTTTTTAGATAATTTCTGTTTCTTAGATGATTTCTGTTGGCTCATTTCACCATTCATCGCTTAACAGAACAGAAAAATGGAGTTTTACATCAAGCACAAAGTAAAATAAATTTGAAGATTTGCATTCTCCTCCACTCACCCCCCTTCTCGCCAACATTTATCGATTTAACATTTGAAATAACAAAATTAAAAAGACACACGGAATAACGCAAATGCGTGTAGCCTTTTCTAAGAAATAATAATAATAGTAGCGAAATAATTTCTTAGTATTTCGTTTCCTGTGATGTCTACCTGACAACTTCTACCCCCCCCCTCCCCCTCCTCTCATTCCAAACAAGAAGCAATCTAACTTACTAAAGAGTTGACAGTCAGACAGACAGTGATAATAAATAAAATTCAATTCATTTGAATAAATTAAAAAAAAAAAACTTTTGAATGAGAGAATTGTTTAGAAAAATTTCTTTAAAAAGACCACAAAAAAGAGTAGATCAGGGGTCGGAAACCTTTTTCGGACAGTGGGCCATTATTATTAGGAGAATTTTTAATTATAGACCACATTTTTGTATTGAATATTTATTAAAAATATATAAATACTGTACAACGTTTCGACTGCTTATTCTACAGCCGTTATCAAGTACTGTGCACTCAAGTGAACCAACTGTCATGTTCGTTACTTGCCTTTTTTATATATACAGCGACGTCAGCGCCATCTGACGGCATTTCCGTGAAGTTAGATTCAAATTTTCCCGCTATTTTCACTCATTTCCATGAAGTTAGTCACAATTATCAAAGCAAGTGTTTTTACATAAAATACAAGATGTTACAATAAATTTCCTGAGTTTGATGGCGGGCGATTTTCAAAATAAAATTTTTCATACATTCAAATGTAACAACAAGACAAAATAAAATTCTTTTCAATATTTTCAGAGCTTGAAAGAGAGAATGGTTTTTGCTTTTATTTTTGCTCGTTGTTGTTTGAAACTTTTGCTGCCAAGAATCTTATTTTTGTAGAGGCCTGAATAGTCTGAGAAAAAAAATCAG
>JAKCPI010019655.1:0-38874 GCA_023213315.1 Euborellia annulipes
ATGTGGAGAGTTGTATGTTTTTCTCCTTCTCGAATATTATTTTTGTTTTTGTAGTTACTAAGCTATAATACATATTATTTCATATTTTATTTCGCTTAGCTTTTCAAATATTTAGAAAAGCCTCCCCTCCTTCATCTCCCGGGGGCCTTCCCAAACTGGCTAAAGTTTAGAGGAAGATACACTTTTTGGAAAGACTTTTTAATTGAAAAAAATTTTCCCTCTGGTGCTGAATATTCATATTCATATTGCGCAATTAATTTTGATCATATTTTTTTTTTCCAAAGATTATGAAATTTTCTTAGAGACGACAAGAACGTATCATTAATTATAATAATTGGCAGGCAGGGTGTCTGCGATAAGGGTGTTTGATCACTGAACTGTCTGAACAAGGAAGGCGTTATTTTAGACATGTTTTTGTGCGTATGTGTGCGAGGGACGATGCATTTTCGCAACTACCCAGGTGAAGCAAGGGTTGCGCTCCAGATAGAAAGAGTGCAGGGCGCGGTGCTTACACAGCTCCACCTTCTGAGTCATCATCTGCGGCGACACCTTCGGTTCAATTCAACTCCAATCGACAGTGAGATCCCGAACAATATCAACCGGGTCAGGGACAGACCAGAAACCGGAATCTGGCGCAACTAGTTAAACACGAACCCGAATCATACACGTGCGTGTGTGTCCGAGGAGACCCTCTGGTATTTAAATTTGTCGTCCTAATCTGAGGAGTTCACAGTCATAAGAGAGATTCGCTCAACCGTAACGGAACACGACCTAGAACTTGAAATATACAGTCACGTTTATATAATCCTATAAAGATCTCTATATATAACTCTCTATTACTGTGGAATTTGTCTTTACTATTTTTGGATTAATATTTAATGAAAATTCCAGAGATAATAGCTTCCTCTTAGTTTGACACTTACTTTTTACTTTCTCTTACCTATATATGTTAATATATAGAGATAAAGTATTGGTTTAATGTAAAAATCTCGATGTCAAGATTTTGATGAAAATAGATCCAAAAAAGTTGGTCCCGAAAAAATGGTCTGTCTGTCTGCGAACAAAATATCTCAAGAACAAAAAAAGCTAGGAGGTTGAAATTGTATATTTAAAATAAGCACCCCACTGGGACGTAATACGAAGCTTTTGAACAAAAGCCAAAGAGTATTTTACTGATTTACTTTTTCAGTTTTTTTTTTTTTTTTTTATTTTTCTTAAAATTCACTCTAACGATTTTGATTAAAATTCATCCATTTCTCCTGTCTTTCTTATGAAGTAAAGAGTGCTTCAAAAGATTTCAATGAGAATATACATTTTAAAGAGCATCTAAAAAAAATAATTGATTTTTGAATTTTTAATCAAAATCTTTGGAGCGAATTTTGAGAAAATAGAAAAAAAAAATGAAAAAGCACTAGTACATTTTGGCCGATTTTTTTCAAAAGCTTCGTGTCAAGTACCTAACTTAAATATAAAATTTCAACCTCATAGCTCTTTTCGTTCTTGAGATATTTTGTTCACAGACAGACAGACACACAAACAGTCAGACTGACAGACCATGTCGCGAAAACCACTTTTTTGCATTCAAGGGACCTCAAAACGTGTATATCCATCGAAATTTTGACATCGAATTTTTGACATGAATCCAATACTTTCTCTATATATAGGCTATATGGACCCTGTTACGCATTAGTGTGTCAAGCGCCAGCTACCGAGATTTGAGAAAATTAAATTTAAAGTTTTTTGTTTTCATTGGATTATATCAATATATAATTATTTTTTGTAAATTTTGCAAGTAACATTAAATATAAATTTTTTTAGGACATATTTCATAAAAAAAATACTATTAATTATACAGTAGCATTTGAAACAATATTCCGTGCTTAACTCAATTTTTAATTTTTTGGCGCTTGACACACTAATGCATAACAGGGTCCATATATTTCATATATACATAGGTAAGAGAAAGTAAAAATATTTTCATTTATTTGTCTGTTTCTCAACGAGCATTATCACGTCACCTGGTTAATTCTTATAATAGCTTCGGACTTGAACTTTAAAACTGGATAATTTTTTTCAATACTCAAGGAACATAATTTATTTAAAAATAATAAATACTTTTACTATCCAAACTTAATTTCACCTTAATTGAAAAGTATTTAGTGTTCAATAAAATAAAAACTTAATGGGATTTTTATTTATTTTTTTTATTTTATGTTTGACGTTTTTAAATAAATAATTTTTCCATGTCTCTTTTTGAAACATCTCTTATACTAAATATATAAGTAGCAAAGAAGCAGCAAGCGAACATCGTTACGAATGTAGAAAAGAAGAAATGTCTTTCCGAATTGATTAATATAATCTAAAATTAATAGGATCATTTTTCAGACGGAAAAAATTGACCTTTAGTTTAAATTCAAGAGGTATTTTTAACCAAATATAGTGTATTTAAAAAAATCTGGTGTGACTGGTCGCACAGCACACAACTTTCTCTTACCTTTGATAATTGAAAGTTGTGTTCTATGCTTTTCACACCACTTTCTCTTACCCTATATATGAAATATATATAGAGAGAAAGTATTGCGATCATATCGAGATTTTGATGGATATACATGTTATGTCCCCTGAGTCCAAAAAAAGTGGGTCCCGCAAATTGGTCTGTGTGTGTCTTTGTGTATGGACATTTTTAACCATGAAGGAAATGAGCTAGGAAGTTGAAATTTTATATTTAAATTAGGCACCCCCGAACTCGTGTACATAAGCTTTTTAATCAAAATCGGACAAAAAAGTTCTAGTACTTTACTGATGTACTTTTTCAGTTTTTTTTTTCGATTTTCTCAAAATTCGCTCCAAGGATTTTTTTTTTAATTCATAAATCAACTATTTTTTATATGCTCTTTAAAATGTATATTCTTATTTTGCCATTGAAATCTTCTGAAGACCACTTTACTCTTGTTCTTCATAGAAAGATAGGAGAAATGGTTGCCATGGTAACAGAATTTAAATCTTTTTCTCTTTAGATTAAAATTCATATAAATCAATTATTATTTAGATGCTTTTTACTTTCTTCATCTATGTATATATGTAATATATATATAGAGAGAAAGTATTGGTTTCATGTCAAAAATTCGATGTCGAGATTTTGATGGATCTTCACGTTTTGAGGTCCCCTGAATCCAAAAAAGTGGTTTCCGCGACATGGTCTGTCTGTGTGTGGGTGGGTGGGTGTGTGTGTGTGTGGGTGGGGTGTGTGTGTGTGTGTTCAATTTTAAGCATGAAGGAATTGAGCTAGGAGGTTGAAATTTTATATTTAAGTTAAACACCTCCCGGGACCGGAAAAATAAGCTTTTAATCAAAATCGGCCAAAGAGTACTAGTACTTTACTGATGTACTTTTTCAGTTTTTTTTTTCGATTTTCTCAAAATTCGCTCTAACGATTTTGATTAAAATTCAAAAATCAATTATTTTTTAGATGCTCTTTCAAATGTATATTCTCGTTTTGCCTCAAAATTGTTTGAAGCACACTTTACTCTTGTGCTTCATAGGAAAGATAGGAGAAATGGTTGTCATGGTTACAAAATATAAATATTTTCCCATACTTATAAATTTTACATCTGAATTCAAATATTCCCTACTGCCGGGAACTAAATATATGTCGACACAAAAATCTGGGGTGACAAGCACAGTCACAACTTTTGATTACCGAAGGTAAGAGAAAGTTGTGGGTGCGCCAGTCACACCAGATTTTTTGAAAAGTATTGTTGAATTTCCTACTTTCGGGGCACTATGATTCTCAGCAGGCGATATATAGTTAAGAGAAACTAAAAATATAAAATAAGCACTAGCTGGGCCACCCGCCTGCTGAGAATCCTCGCCTTTTTCTTTCTTGAGTGTCTGGCAAAACCATCAAGATTGATGTAAATAAACAATGCCAAGCAAAGAGCATCTTATGAATTGAAGACCAAGATTAAGAAGGTCGATGAATACCAGAGATAAAATGAATTTTCTTCTTTTTTCAAATCAAATGGCCACACTAGGATTATAAAATAAATTAAAAGAAAATCAATAACTAAGAAGTCTTTGAAAGGAAATGAAAATTAGCCATAATTAACTAAAATTAGTAATAATTAACCTAAAAATACATATTTTCTTATAGAGCAGAAATATGGCCAAATGCCAGCAAGAGCTCACTAAAAATTAGATTGGGTTGGTGAGCAAATTTCAAGTTTTACCGTCCAAACGTGGTGAGCATCCACAAAATGATCGGCTGGACCATTTTAAATTCATGCGAGGTTAAACGCCATCAGGCCACATCTGACCTATCCGAAATATATAAATGATGCACACTCAAACAGACACGATGTTTTTTTTTTAACTCACATATCTCGCAGTATGTATATTTATGAATAAACAAAATACCGAGAAAAATGAATTATTTACATTGACTTTTTTGTAATATTGTGTTTTTCTAAGATATATGAGGGTTCCTCGTTGTTTTATAATACAAAGATGGGTTTAAATTTAAAATTAAAAAAAAAAAAAAAAAAAAAAAAAAAACAATGAATGGGCGTTCTATAAAAATCTGGTGTGACTGGTTGCCCAGCACACAAAATCATTAGAGCCAATTTTGACAAAATAGAAAAAAACTAAAAAGTACTTCAGTAAAGTACTAGTACTTTTTCGCCGATTTTGTTCAAAAGCTTCTTTTAACTGTCCGGAAGGGTACCTAACTTAAATATAAAATTTCAACCTCATAGCTCATTTCCTGCTTAAAATTGTTACACACACACACACACCCCCACCAACCCACTTTTTTGAACTCAAGGGACCTCTAAACATGTATTTTCATCAAAATCTCGACATTGAATTTTTGACAAGATAGAAATACTTTCTCACTATATATTACATTACACTGTTTCCCGTACCTTGGGGGGGAACTAGGGGGTGTTTTCCCTGCCCACAGGCACAGTCAACGTGCTTCTCGAATTAACGAGGAATTAATAGTTTTCGCTGAAAGAGAGAAACTGAGCTGAGGGGTCAAAACAACAAAAAAAAATGCACGTTGAATGAATCTTAAAATAAGTAAGGTTTATTAAATAAGAAATGAGAGTTAGTTATCTGCTTCGGCTTTTTTTTATAGGAAATGTATTAAAAAACTAGTGCTCAAAGAAATTAATAAAAAGATTAATATCAATCTGATATTTGAATTAAATATATAATCTTCCAATACAAATTTTATATTTAAAGTTAACCTGAGATCTCTTGTTTCGTTTTAATTTAATCTATAGATATTCAATGCCTTTTTTATTATGATCATTGTTTGTAGTTTTTAAAGAATTAATTGTTTTATAACTTATTCTATTAATTGTAAAGCGCTTTTTCTATATATTTATATTTAAAACTTTTCAATATGATTAGAACTCGTATTAGCAATAGCTAGCTATGCTCACTTCACTAATAAGGGGGGGGTTTTAAGGGCGATGTTGGAGACTTATCTGTCTTCCATTGGCGCAGCATCCGCAGAAGAGGATCACCAAGATGTTGAGATCATCCAGCAGTAGTAGACCACGGAGATAACACCAGTATCATAAATTCAAAATAGTGGGCACAAGAAAATGGCGCACGTGTTCACTAATTAACCCTTTCAATGCGAGGGCTCGGCTGGGTCTGTCGAGCTTCCGCTTTCTTCCTCATTCCCCTCCCCTAACATACTCAGGGGTGGTATATCCTCTCCTTCCTCGACGTCATCACAATTTCTTATTTATTTCGATTTAAATTAATTTATAATATTTTCATTTGAATAATAATTTTAGAATAATTATTATAATCATTGGTATGTATAAAAAAAAACATTTATATAAAATAAAATTCTTATTTTTATTAATGAACCACACATTTGTGGTGAACTCTGCTACAACATATATAGGTAAGAGAAAGGAATGATTTTTTTTATAATTAAGGTCTATTTCGGCATCAAAGTCCATGTAGACTCCGTCTCTATTTCAATTAAATTGACTATCAATTGTCGCATGAGACGGCATGCGAACCCACGACCCTTGGTACAGAAGGCCAGCACACTAACCCCTACACCAAGGCCCGAGGGCAAGGAATGATCTAAAATTTAATTTATCCCTTTTATAATACTTATATTATATTTTCTTTATCTCTTTTATAATCTTAATCTTAATCTTCTTTATATATATAATTCTTCTGTACGTGTGTATGTGACTGAACTCCTCCTAAACGACTGAACCGATTTTGATGAAATTTTCTGTGTATGTTTGTGAGAATCCCGGACAGGTTTTGTTTCACAAATAACAATAAGTTAATGAGTAATTAACCGTTAAAATAAGAAAAAATAAAAATTAGGAGAAATTGTTGCCATGGTAACAAAATATAAATATTTACCCATGTTTACGATTTTTTTTATTTATTTACATTTTGAATTCTAAAATATCGGCGTGTATGTGTACCGGGAGAGTCCCGGAAAGGATATGATTCACAAAAAAATCTTAAGTTCATGAATAATTAACCGTTAAAATAAACTCTATATATAAAAATGAAAAGGGAAAATGTATGTACCGGTATGTATATAAGCCGAAGGCGAGTAGGGGGGGTCCAGGGGGCGCAGCCCCTGGCTAGACGGAAGCCCCCGCCTTCGGCGGGGCTTTCCGTCTAGTACTTATTATATTATATTTTATTATAAAGTTAATTAAAGTCTTTTCACCTATTAAATATTATTATTATTCGGCGAAAAAAAGAGATCTCTCTCTCATGATAACCTTTTTCTATTTAACTTTGATATTTGAAGCAATCAAACACATGAACGAGTAGATTTATTCTTGGACCGTTGAATAGGTGTTATATTCAAGAAGACAAAACAATTTTTTTAAAAATTATCTTGATTTATTTCAGAGTATTTTGGCTTGGCTGACAAGTATGCGCAATTGGACTTGTTTCGGCTACAAAACGCCGTCATCAGAGCCATGAACTGCAATTACAATAAAACAATTACAATTTCTTTATATATAAACAAAATAAATCAACATGACATAAGATCTTTCTTATTTTTCAGGTTTTTGTAACAAAAACGAGATCAAAGATTCTCCATATATATACATAAATAAATAATTAAGTATTACCTCTTAACTAAAAGTGTTGAAATACACATTATAAATCGCCAAAAACATACGGAATTCGTTTTAATTAGTAAAATATCTTCATTAATCTGAAAGATTATCGTTAATGGTTAAATTTGAAAATCATTACAAAGTCATATAAAAATATATACAAAATTTTTTATAACCTGATATAATAATATAATAGGCGTCAGATATCAATTTTAAATATATTCTCTTTCTTATTAATATTTAATAATATAGTTTAATTTTCATTTTTTATATAAGGACAAATCACTTTTTATTACAACTGTCAATTTTTATTTTATAAACAGGAATGCCAACTTACTGGTTGGTATTAAATTTATTTTTATTTTTACATGGCATTTCCAAATTTTATTTCATAAACCTTATATATAACAAGCATTAATTGTGACAACTACAAATCATTATTAAAGTTTTCAGAATTTATTTCTATGAATGATGGCGTGTTGGCGACATTTTAAGGAAAAATTTTTGGTGGGAAATTCAAATTATAGTTTTTTGTGGCAAGTTAAAAAACTAATTAAACAAGATGTTACTATAATATAACGACGCCTTTTCTCTTTCACATCTAAAGTTAATTGCACTTTGTTCAATCATGATGTGAAAGGATTCTAAAAACTCTCTCCTTTTAAGATCACTTTCATTGGCTAGTATTGTTGGATTTTCAAAATCAAACTCATGGTTGAAGTCATTTGCGTGCACAGACAGGGCAGTTGTTAACTGTTGTTTTGCTACGTTGTTGGCATGTTGTTTCATTCGTTCACGCAGACGTTTTTTGGTTTGGCCAATATAAACACTTTCCTTGTTCTCATGTTCGCAAGATTTACAATTTATTTTGTATACTACATTACTCGCATCTAGAAGACACTCTCTTGATTTGTTGTTTACTAATGGTTTGAGAGGCTTACTGGTGGAGAAGGCCAACTCAAATCCAGCAACTTTGAAAATTCTCTTTATCTCCTCAGATAATGTAGGAATATACCTGAGGGACGAGAATTTCATTATTTGTCCTTTTTTATCATGAGATGCAGCTTGAGTACACTTTTTATTAGCATTAAAAGAATCCAAGGTTTCATTTATGATATGTTGAACATAGTCAGTTGGATACATGTTATCACTGTATTTTTTGGCAACTCTCTCGATGTTCTTGTCTAAAAATTGAATATGAGAAATGTTCTTAATCCTCGTCACTTCGTTCTTAATAAGGTTTCTTTTTTGGTGTGGCGGATGTTGCGACAAAAAATTAATTGTTCGGCTCGATTTATTTTTCTTTGTATATAAATCTGTTATCAAGGAACCGTTCGGCAATCTGCTGACTAGAACATCTAGAAAGGGGATGCTCCCTGATTTTTCCATCTCAACGGTGTACTTAATATTCGCATGGACATTGTTCAATTCATGTAGCATGGGTTCTAATTTTTCTCTTTCCACTATGCACAGTGAATCGTCAACGTAATATAGAACAAGTTTTGGCGAGAATTTTGCAATTATATTCGAATGGACGTAGTCAACCCATAGATCAGCAAGCACACTTGAGATAGGATTACCTATTGGGGTACCACTTGTTTGTTTGTAATACACATTTTCATACATAAAGATATTTGAGTTAATGCATGTGTCAAAGATAAGCATAAACTGCTCTTGACTTATATTTGTTATTTTCTTTAAGGTATCCCATTTTTCGTTTATAATGGTCCTTATGACATCAAGAGGCAATTGTGGAAACAAATTTACGATATCCAGGGAAGATAAGATCTCTTTTTCAGATATAAGGACATCATCGAGCCTCGCAACACATTCGTATGAGTTTTTTATTCTATGTTCATGATTGACGAGAACTTTTAACATCGATGACAAAAACCGACTGACGTGAACATTAGGGGTGCTGCACGACGTTATTACAGGTCTAAGCGGATTATTAGGCTTGTGGTTTTTCACTAGACCGTACATCTGACCAGGTATGGGAGTATCAACAATTAGCGCTTTGGCAGTCGTTTTACTAATCATCTCCTTCCTAGTTAGATCTTTTATCAGATTCTTAATATTTCTTTCAGTATTAAGAAAACACTTCCTTTCTTGACCCAACTTCTTGTATTTGGTCGTGTCATTCACAATCTGTAGCATTTTTTCATTATATTCATGTTTGTTCATGATTATCGTTACGTTTGTCTTATCCGACCCCAAAATGACTATTTTTCCTTCATTGAGTTCTTTGAACTTTTTGGCCTGTACTAAATCACGACGTATAACTTTTTCTAAGGGCGTTGGTTTTTTCTTTTCCTCCCTTCTTATATGGTTGGTGATACAGAAGGTCGATTTGCTTCTAAGGCTATTTCTGGTGGTCAATGATGAGTCCACCAGTAAGCCTCTCAAACCATTAGTAAACAACAAATCAAGAGAGTGTCTTCTAGATGCGAGTAATGTAGTATACAAAATAAATTGTAAATCTTGCGAACATGAGAACAAGGAAAGTGTTTATATTGGCCAAACCAAAAAACGTCTGCGTGAACGAATGAAACAACATGCCAACAACGTAGCAAAACAACAGTTAACAACTGCCCTGTCTGTGCACGCAAATGACTTCAACCATGAGTTTGATTTTGAAAATCCAACAATACTAGCCAATGAAAGTGATCTTAAAAGGAGAGAGTTTTTAGAATCCTTTCACATCATGATTGAACAAAGTGCAATTAACTTTAGATGTGAAAGAGAAAAGGCGTCGTTATATTATAGTAACATCTTGTTTAATTAGTTTTTTAACTTGCCACAAAAAACTATAATTTGAATTTCCCACCAAAAATTTTTCCTTAAAATGTCGCCAACACGCCATCATTCATAGAAATAAATTCTGAAAACTTTAATAATGATTTGTAGTTGTCACAATTAATGCTTGTTATATATAAGGTTTATGAAATAAAATTTGGAAATGCCATGTAAAAATAAAAATAAATTTAATACCAACCAGTAAGTTGGCATTCCTGTTTATAAAATAAAAATTGACAGTTGTAATAAAAAGTGATTTGTCCTTATATAAAAAATGAAAATTAAACTATATTATTAAATATTAATAAGAAAGAGAATATATTTAAAATTGATATCTGACGCCTATTATATTATTATATCAGGTTATAAAAAATTTTGTATATATTTTTATATGACTTTGTAATGATTTTCAAATTTAACCATTAACGATAATCTTTCAGATTAATGAAGATATTTTACTAATTAAAACGAATTCCGTATGTTTTTGGCGATTTATAATGTGTATTTCAACACTTTTAGTTAAGAGGTAATACTTAATTATTTATTTATGTATATATATGGAGAATCTTTGATCTCGTTTTTGTTACAAAAACCTGAAAAATAAGAAAGATCTTATGTCATGTTGATTTATTTTGTTTATATATAAAGAAATTGTAATTGTTTTATTGTAATTGCAGTTCATGGCTCTGATGACGGCGTTTTGTAGCCGAAACAAGTCCAATTGCGCATACTTGTCAGCCAAGCCAAAATACTCTGAAATAAATCAAGATAATTTTTAAAAAAATTGTTTTGTCTTCTTGAATATAACACCTATTCAACGGTCCAAGAATAAATCTACTCGTTCATGTGTTTGATTGTAATTTACTGGACTAAACTAAAAAGTTTCGTTAAAATTGATATTTGAAGATATCATTTCGAAATCACGCTCTATAAATGCAAAACTAATAAAGTATTCAAAATGGATATCAGTTGATGCCCTAGATACCATCTCTCTCCCTGTCTCTATGATGGCTGCAAATAAATTGGGGGACCTAGGTCAGGGGATGAGTATATATGTCCAACCGATATTGAACGAAGGTCGATCTGTCAAATGAGAAAAAAATACGATTTGTATCGGGGTTCGACTTTGTTTTGATGTAGCAAATAATAAATTCTTTTGATATATTAATAATTGAAGCCCAAGAGAATTTAGAGACACTTTTTAAAATAAAATAATGATTTTCTTTCTATAAATGAAATTAATTAATTAATCATTAATAAATAAGAAATTATATATAATATTTAAGATATTATATATATCGCGTATGTGAGCCGCGAAACGGAAATTTATATAATCAAATATTTACTAATTCATATATCCGAAAAAAATAAGTGAAGGCACTCCGAGTACAAAGTGGAGGATCCGTGGTTCGACTCCCGGCGGCACACCCTTATTTTTTCGGGTATATGAATTAATAAATATTTGATTATAGAAAAAAAATAATCATTAGGGTAGCATATTTATAAGACCTTCAGGGGCGGTAGGTTCACTTTCAGTTAACTAGTAAACTTAACCGTCCGATAGCAAATCATATATATATTGTAAACAAGATCACGCTTAACCTTCGAGTTAAAAAAATGAGTTTTTCACATATTATTAGCTATCTAAGGTATAAGGAAAGTTTTGTGAAGTTAGTAACTTAATAAAGACTTCATTTATAAAAATTATTAAAAATTGAATTTTTTTTTAAACATTCACACTTTTTTTCTCATTCACACTCACATTCACACAGTCTTTTCGGCAACTTAGGCCATTTAAGACTTTACGATAACCGTTATATATGAGATAATATCTATTGGGGTTCAGGCATTTCTATTTAAGCCATTTGGTATCAAAATGGCTTAAATAAAATCATCGGACTGCCTGGGTCAGAACCCGCGACGTTCGGTATAGAAGGTACTCACGCTACCAACTACACCAAGCCCTGGGGCAAAATTAAAATTAAAATTAATTAAAAATTTAAATAATTAATTAGCCTTGACCTGTGGTTCAGGGCTAAAGCATTAGTTTCTGGTACACCAAAGGTCAAGGGTTTGCATCCCGTCTCATGCAACAAAAATTCATTATTAATGAATAATTGAATGTGTACCTACTGCAAAAAAAAAAAGAAAGCGAATTATTTGTACCAATGAAAGGGAATTTATACTCTTTTTGGTTTATTTTTTTACGGTGTTTTGTATTTTTGAGCAATGTGTTCTTGGTGTTCTTGCTTCTTTGTATTTTTTATCTATTTAAAAAAAAAAAAAAAAAATTGCTATGTATAAAAACAAGATTTAAAATCAATCTCCATTGTACAAAACGAAATGTTTTAAACAATAAAATTTATTATTATTATTATTATTATTATTATTATAATTATTAACTAGATAATTAGAAGTTAAGCAACCCTTAATCAGCTACACCAATTTATATGCATTTTTGCAATGAGGATCGAATTCACGAAAATTTGGAATTATTTTTTAGTTATAATTTAAAATCGTCTTTGCAATACATTTTCCCAAAATTAAACTTAACAATCGTTTAACTTAAATATTTTAATTATCGTAAAATGGAATAAATAGAAGCAGGAGATTTTAAAATTCATAATGAATGTTTAAATAACTCCTCCCTTTGACTTTTGAGGTTGTCAATATTGACATTTGTCATTCTCTTTAACCTCTCGGCCAGGGGGAGGGGACTCTTAGAATTGAAAATCGTTTCTATTCATCCCATTTTACGATACTCACTTTTTAAAATCTGACTAATATACGTTATGAAAATTAATGTAACGTTTATTTTATTTTCAGATCACAAGCAAGAAATATCATGGAAATCCTTAAGGCGGAATAGGACCGAAGGTGTTACGACTTGGATTCTTCAATACTGTTTAACTTTACTTGGTGAGGATTTTTTTTTTTACATATTTATTAGACTTTTAGAGTAAATAATTTTGTTCTTTTGGATTCTATGCTAGTTTTTACCCTAACCTTGTCTTTTTGTTATTTGATATTAAAATCATTAAAAAAAAAATCTAACATAAAAGGTATCTAAACTACAGCCAATAACAAAATCAATGGCTTCTTCTAGTACTCTATTTTTTCATTCTCTTCGTGAGCCAGCATTTAATAATATCAAAAGCTCTTTTCTTTTCGGGTGAGCGGAAGGTTTATTCTAGAAACCGATTTAATCAACTTTAATGGTATTGAAATAAGGATTTGTATTAAAAAAAATTTAAATGCAATATCCGAGTGAGCCTGCAAAGTAGGCAACCGTTGCGATTATGAATGAATAGAGAGGAGAGGGAACAAAATCCAATAACTTTAGTAAGTACCAAAATTAAAATAATATTTATTATTACCTAACTTTTTAAGACAAATTGCATAAATTTCACTAATTAACACATTTTTTTTTAATCCCTTTTCGATTACAGAGGGTGATTAATATTTTTATCCAATTGAAAACACATAGTATCGATGGCTACCGGGGGACGTTCCACACTCCTATTGCAAGGGGATATCGTTTGAAAGTCTACGGCGAAAAGACTTTAAAAAATATGGCGTATGAGGGTAGGGGTATGCTAATTTCTTGGCAATGAGAAAAATTACTTTTTTAGAATGTTTTCTCCGAATATTTCGAAGGCAAACGAAGAAAACATTCTAAAAAGTAATTTTTCTCATTGCCAAGAAATTAGCATTTATACACTTATCCTCACAGACTTAAAAAAAAAAATCATCCGGATTCTCAATTATCCGAACATGAGAAATTCAACTCTTCATAGCTCTAATGAAAAGGAAAACTACTACATATATTATATTTCAATAAAATTTAAATATTTTCATAATTTTTTTCTGAGTTTTATAAAAAAATGAAGAAATGAATATGAAGAAAAAATGAATAATATGAATATGAAGAAAAGCGAGTTTTTTTATTTTTCCTTCTTGAAGAAATGAATATGAAGAAAGAATGAATAATATGAATATGAAGAAATTTTTTTTTTTTTTTATTTAAATTATAATTCAATTGTAATTATTGTAAGGGCATAAAAGCCATGGTAGCTGTTCGCCCTAAGTATAAATAAATAAATAAATAAAAAAATATTATCAAGTTTTTTATTAACCGAACTCCATATGGTTTTAATTCTGGTAATCAAGTTCATACGGTAATTATAAACAACAGGAGCTTATTTAAACCCCGGTGTTGTTTAAATTTATGATAATTGATAAAATTATTAATTTCGCGATTGGCATCGTTTTCAAAACACAAACCTCTTTCACTCTCAATTTTTTCGGGGTGGGTATTTGTTCGGAATCCTAAATAAACGAATTTAGAAATAATATAGTTTTTCTTATAATTCAAACTGCTTTTAAAATTTAAATTCTAATTTTCACTCTATATATAGAGTATTTATTTATTTTTGAGATTTTGGGTAGGGTTCGAATCCCCATAAAAATTAAAAAATTATGAAAATTGCATTCATGGAACAGGTTCGAATCCGCGACTTTTGGTATACGAGGTTAGCACGCTAACCCCTACACCAAGCCTCGAGGCCATTTACCCATGTTTTTAAATTTTACATCTCGAATTCTAATATATCGGCGGAAACTAAATATATCTCGACACAAAAAATCTGGTGCGACCAGTCACTACCAAATTTTTTATTATTTGAAAAATAATTTTTTGAAACACCATCTATTTCAGTAGTTTGAAACTTCAAATTCTTTTTTCAAACAGAAGACAATCCTTTTATTATTTTTATTACTACTGAATTTTATTCACACCTAGAAAAAAAAACATTGCACTATTTTAAAATAAAAAAAAAAAAAACCTAAGTCAACAATATATAACATTTTTTTAATTTTTTTTCTTGTATTTATTTACGTGCTTGGCATTTTTTCTATTTATTTATTTTTTTTCTCTCTTACCCTTCCTGGTTTTATTAATAAAAAAATTCTTTTGTTGAAGAGAATAATGTAGGGAATTAATCGAGGTGTGCTCTGCATTTTGATCTTGCATCATAATACAGCCTAAATGCATAGAAATATGGCAATGAATAGGCAACCGTTGGCTGGGTTAATAGGCTTTTATTAAGGCATTTTAATCAATTCCTTTATGTAGAGAGAGAGGAGAGAGGGGGAGAAACGTGCGAAACAGATCATAAATCACGACACCAGAGGTTAAAAAAAAAAATTAGTAAAGATATTTAATTGGCTAATTGTTTAATTTGGAGCTTAGTATCTATGATAAATTTCATTTTCAATCCTATTGTATAGAATAAAAAAAATTTCGGCTTTCAATTCAAAAAACGATTTTTATTTTCTCTTGCCTGTTAATATACGAGATATATAGAGAGAAAGTATTGAATTCATGTCAAAAATTCGTGATTTTGAGCTCTGCTAGGTCCAAAAAAGTGGGTACCGCAAAATGGTTTGTTTGTGTGTGTGTTTGTGAACTTATCTCAAGAGCGAAAAGAGCTAGGAGGTTGAAATTTATTATTTAAGTTACGTAGGCCTACCCTCCTAGAACGTTACTCGAAGCTTTTGAACAAAATTGGCCAAAGAATACTAGTAGGCTACTTTACTGAAATACTTTTTCAGTTTTTTTTTTTTTTTTCGATTTTCTCAAAATTGACTCTAACGAATTTCATTAAATTATTTTTTCTAGATGCTTTCTTTAATATGTATATTTTCTTTTTGCCCTCAAACACTTAAAAGACTCCGACTTTATTTGAATTTGGATAAAAAACCTTAAAAAAAAAGGTCGAATGAAAGAAATTTAATAAAAGGATCGTCCTAAAAATCGTATTTAAAATCCGATCTAGTATCCCGTACGGAAAAAATGTGGCAAAAAATATAAGCTTAAAATGTAAGCTAGGTCATATTTTAGGTTATAAGCAAATATATAAGCAAGAATATATAACATTTTAGCGTTTTATTATAAGTTCAAACTTATAAGCCTAGGCTTATATTTTATATTATAATTCTCAGGATATAATCTTACGCTTATAATTTATATTATAAATTTTAAAATATAATTTAGGGTTATAATCTATAATATAACCCCTTGTCGATGGCAGGGTAATTACCCCTCCTCCCCCCTTCTTTCTCTGCTATTTTCGCTTTCTTGATTTATTTTATCTAAAACTCGTAGACATTCACTTTTATAAATTAAAATCTCGAAATTGATAAACGTTTTAAAAATTAAATGATGTTGAATTTTGCATCGTGATATATCACTATATAAAAATAAGACATAACATTATATGATAAAATATTTTTTAGGTTGACAACTTTATTTGTAGAAACATAATTTTCTGAAAAAAATTGATTGATAAAAACAATAAAAAAAAAAAAAAATACAATGCTTTAGATAAATACATACCGGTACATACAAACATTTTTCCCAATTCATTTTTATAATATAGAGATTATTTTAACGGTTAATTATTCATGAACTTAAGATTTTTTGTGAATCATATCCCTTTCCGGGACTCTCCCGGAACACAGACAAAAAATTTACGCCGATATTTTAGAATTCAAAATGTAAATAAATAAAAAATCGTAAACATGGGAAAATATTTATATTTTCTTACTATGGCAACTATTTCTCCTAATTTTTATTTTTTTCTTATTTTACCGGTTAATTATTAATAAGTACCCTCGTAAGAAACTAAAGAGTCACTGTACCATCATGAATATGTATAATGCAGTCATATTTGCGAATATAATTACAATTATAATAAAAAATTATATCTTTGGATATACTATAATATAATCCAAAATATAATTTCCGAGACATATAAAAAGTTATATCTATTGGTTATAATTCAAATTATATCCGATTATAATTTTTCTTATAAGTTAATATATAATTTGAAGAATATAAGTTTCAGGTCATATTTCTGCTTATAAGTGAGGATATAAGCAATTATAAGTGCTTATATTCGCTTATATTTTAGGGCATATACTATTTCCGTACGGGATCTGCAATTAGATGTATACCGTATTCAATTTTTGAAAACCAAATCGGATAGCAAACTTTTTTCGAGGATTTTGCCATCACTGGGCTTAAATAATAATTTTTACTTTCTCTTACCTCTCTATATATATTAATATATAGAGAGAAAGTATTGGATTCATGTCAAAAATTCGATGTCGAGATTTTGATGGATGTAAACGTTTTGAGGGCCCCTGAATCCAAAAAAGTGGTTTTCACGACATGGTCTGTCTGTCTCTGTGTGTGTGTGTGTGTCTGTGAACAAAATATCTCAAGAACGAATAGAGCTAGGAGGTTGAAATTTTATAATTAAGTTGGATCCCCCTGGGACGTGACAGGAAGCTTTTGAACAAAATCGGCCAAAAAATACTAGTACTTTTTCAGTTTTTTTCGATTTTCTCAAAATTCGCTCCAACGTGCGACCAGTCACACCGGATTTTCAATTTTTTTATTTGTATACAATTCAATAGAAATAAACTCGCCTGGGATGAGATACAAGATACAAACACTTTTTGTTTTAAATTAATAAATAAAAACAAATTTTAGTTCAATTCCACAATTGTAGATTTTATTAGAAATCAATAATGTGTTTCCTTAATAATACTATATTTGAACAAAGATCTTTTGCCAACTATTTAGCAAATTTATTTTTTCTAAATAAATTCTTAATGGCAATATTTTACATTTAAGTCTTGTTTAATATAAACCTTGAAAATGAACTTTCTATTTTATTTAATTAAAACCTCAAATATAATATCTTAATTGAATAAGTATTTTATTAAACTTGAAATTGGTTTATTTTAGAAAATAATATAAGTAATTTTTTTTTTTTTTTTAATTTCAACTTTTTTATTCGCTTGTCTGCACTTGCTAGCTTCGATTTAACTTTTCAATTTAATTCACGGAGACATCAAATACAATTTTTTTTTTTATCAGTTGGAGGAGAGCAAAAAAAAAGAAGAAAATATCAAATATAATTTATTTAATTAAATCCAAAATAAAAAAAAAAAACTTTTTTCATTATTAAATCGTTTCGTTTTATATCCGATTGACAAGTCTTCTTTTTACTTCTTCTCTCTCAGACAAATTAATATTTTAGTATAAAAGGATTTTTAAATTTTGATAAGTCTATTAAACTACAAGGTCTTGGAGGCAAGCCTTCAGTTGCTTTAAGCCCCCCAAACGTTAAGTTTATTTATTTATTTATTTACTCATTGGCCTTTGGCATTTGTACGCCTTTTTGACCAGACACGTTAACAGGTTTATTTTACATCAACCAGATCCAACCTGCGCAACGCATTTAAATAGACTTTTTAAAAGATCTTTTTTGGCATATGAGGCCATTTAAATCTCGCCTCACACCCAGCGAGGCGCAGGGGCAGCTGCCCCCTCGGCTAGAAGCCAAAAACAAAATTAAATGTTTATAAAGTGATGAACGAGACAAAATTGGTGGTTGGCGACCGGCGAATGATCGTTTTGTTAGGACTCGAGGGTTTAGGCCTTTAATTCGAAGGCTTTACCCCTCTATATAAAAAATAGCTATGCACAATCTGGACGACCATAGACGTCCCCCTTGACGACCATGATCTGACCATGCCCCCCCTAGATTTGATCCTGGGTACGCCTAAGTCTCGCCTCCTATTTATTTTAATTGGTTTGTATTTTGTCGCTGTATAAATCAATACTTGTATGTTGAGTTTAAATTTTGATTATTGCTTGAAGTTTTGGCTGTGATATGATTAAATCATGGATGGTTAGAGATATCAGCCAAATTGGAATATTTGTGGTTCAATAAAACTCCCAGAATAAGACGTTTCGGCCTGAATTTATTCAGTTATTAGAAATTATACACATATTGCAAAATCACATTTTTTTTTAACTAACGCCACACTTTTTTCCTTCCATTCACACTCACACACATGCACACAGTCTTTTCGGCAACTTAGGCCATATAAGACTTTGACGATAACCGTTATATATGATTAGGCCTAATATCTATTGGGAGTCCAGGCATTTCTATTCAAGCCATTTAGTATCCAAATGGCTTAAATAAAACCATCGGACTGCCTGGGATCCGAACCCGCGACCCTCGGTATAGAAGGTTAGCACGCTACCTATTACACCTAGCCCGAGGGCAACATACATGTTATTGAACCAGGATTTGGCAAAAATAAAATTTATTTGCTTCATACAAAATTACAATATATGGTTCTTTTGCACAAGATCAGAGATGAATGATTCATTAGGATAGATGTAGGCAGCCAGCAAGTGATAAAAAAAAACACTATTTAATTATCGTCGACATTTCGAAATCACATCGATCTCATCTTCAGGACGATAAGAGATGAAGAAGATGAATGATTCATCTTCGTCTTATTCTGGGAGTTTTATTGAACTTCAAGTATTCCAATTTGGCTGATATCTCCATCCCTCCATGATAATCATATCACAGCCAAAACTTCAAGCAATAATCAAAATTTAAACCATTATAATTAAATTTTGATTTTTCTAAATTATATTAAACTCTAATTTAGAAAAATAAATAGCAACTTAACTAAACTACATGCCGGAGTATTAAAAGGAACAGAAAATCGCCTTTTGTAATACTTATATCAATCACGCCCCTGCTCTTGATCGCTCCCATTACGGCTGCCCTGATACTGATTGTTAAAAGTTTCTCAACTCAAATGAATCGAAAAATTCAGTAGTGAATTGGCCATCTGGGTTGTCTAGCTTCCAGCAACCAAACACTAACAAATTTATATTGCTCGGTAATATTAAATGAATCCCTCGATTCGGGCTTGATAAGTCATTGATATCTTTAACAAATTTCTGAATATGTTTATTTGTTGATAAGCAAAATGTTTCCCGGGTATCAAGCCCAAGATATTCAGCCTGGTCGAGGGTCTGGTAGGCTGATGCAAAGGGGAGATCACCGATGCCCCGGAAAGAAGGCTATAGGGCGTTTGACCCACCAACAAATAAACATACAAATTTGTTAAAGAACTAGTATCTGAAGCATGGTCCATGATCACAAAAGGACTCAACACCAAGCTGCTAATGTAATATTCAGCTACCGTTTTAATGATAGTGTACTTGTATCAGTTATTTATCAAGGTTTCCTGGGATCTTTCTGTTCTTCGGCACCACTCTTCAGAGATTCAGTAGTGTCTTACCATGATAGCTATTCTTTGCTTAGGCTAGCTAAACTTGTTTATTGGTCATCTCAATATTTTCCATAGTGTTGGGGGTAGGATACGTAAAGGGGCGGGTGTATTTTTGCTGGGGCGCGCGAGTTGGGCATGTCCGGGGCCGGGGTCCGCTGGCTGCGTTACCATAGAAACAGAGCAATGCGCGCGTGCGTTGTCGTTGGTGTCCGTTGTCGTCGCTACCATCGTCGTCGCCGCTTTTGCTGCTGGTAGCCGCCGATCCTGCTGCTGCTGCCCCGCCGCCACCCGCTCACTCTTGCTAAACGTTGATCAATAGGCGGCGAGCGGCCCAACAGAAAGCATGGCGAGTGAACGATAACCACACTCCGCCCTGAGCCCTCAGCTGCGCTTATAGACATCATCACCCAACTTTCGGCGCTCAACCCGACACTAAGCTAGAGAGCGAGAGCGAGAGAAGGTAAACAACATCCGAACTTCCTTCTTGCTCTCATCCTTTTTTTTTTTGTTATCATCCACCCAAATTTTCATAAAAGAAGAATTTTATTAACCTATTGACTAATAAATAAAATCAATTGTTGCCAATAATCAAGTAATGAATTAAATAATTTATTCATAACAAATGGAATTTTTTTATTATTGGAACAAAAAATCATCCCAATTTAACAATTAATATTCAGATCCCAATCTAGCTCCCATTTATTTAAACCAACTGATTGAAATAAATATAACTGAATGATAGTTATCGCGAATTGTTTAAAGTTTTGATGAATTCACATCCTGGACATTTCCTTTTTTTCTAAAAAAATTGTGCAGTCAATGGGTTAATATAAATAAAAAAATTATTATAAATCCTTAATGAATTTCTTTCTGCTTGTCATATATTTTTTTAAAATTATATTATTCAAATAACTTTTTAGCGCTTATGAATTATTTTTTTAATACCTAATTATTTAAAATAGCTTTAAGATTTTTTTTAATAATGACGTTTTTTTAAACTAAAGTATTCCGAATTTTTTTTAATATTACTTCAAAAAGATTTTATTAATTAACTTACGTATGATTTTAATTTTTTTACTATTACTAAAAAATAATTACTATTAAAAAAAATATTTGTTTTTCTGTGTTTTTATTTATTTATTTTTAACAATTTTATCCTAACCTTTCTTTTCCTTAAAACAAAATTCATGCATATTGTTATGTTATTGATGCTTGTTTTTTTTTTAGCTGGTTTTTTTGAAGTTTTTCAATTTTGTTTATTGCTATATATTTATTAATAATTCTATCTTCATTTAATTTTAACTAGTTTCCAATTTAATTCATAGTGTTTAGCTTGAGTACTGCTCAATTAAAAAGGAAAACATTAACTTGATTATTAATTAAATCCTTTTGTGGAATTGAAATATTATATAATTAACTTTGAGGAAGGGTGTAGTACAATATGGACAAAAAATATATCAATAAAATCAATTGATTTTTTTATTTATAAAAAAAAACAACATGAAATAATGTTAAATATGCGGATATGTGTTTTAAAAAACATTTTTTCATAGATATATAGTTATTACAAAAATGATAGTGCCTTTTGTCTTCTCTTAGAGAGTAGCGCTAAAATGAAAGAATTGAAAAGGTCCAATGTTTTTATAGGGCTACCTGACAAAAACTTAAAAGCATTTTTATGATTCAACAAAGAGTTGTCTTTTATAACACTTTTTTATCATATACCATATTAACTACTACTTCAGGCCTATTTTGAATTTACACTCATGACTAAATTTTACCATCTTCTTTTATATTCCTCTTAAGTGGTGTTGCTGAAGTTGGTTTATTTAGAAAGAATCTGGTGTGACTGGTCACACACAACTTTTTCTTATGTTGTGTTCTGTGCTTGTGTCGACATGAAAAAAGGACATTCGTAGAAAGAGGGATGAGTCAAAAGGAATGTGTTTCGAAAAATTTTTAATATGCCTACTTGCTTTACTTCTTTCAACACTGCCCCATTCGAATGCGATCATGTTGCTCATTCGGCAATTATCAAATTATTTTTCGAAACACTTTTTTTGACTCACCCCTTTTTCTACGAAAGTCCTTTTTTCATGATTCATTTAAGAAGGAGTGCCATTAGGTCTCCGAAATATTTTGGAATTATCATCTTATATTATAATAAAAAATTTGCTGAAAACCTATATTTGTGAAAAAAACATTTGCTTATTTATTTACCTAAAATTTTCTTTTCAAATAGAAAAGTATTTAATGCCTAAATCCGCGCCTGCTATTTTCATTTTGTTTTTGTGAACCACTTTTCCTATTTCGCCGCCCCCTGATATGTCCTGCCCCGCCCGGGGCACATGCCCCCACTGCCCTCCCCCCCCTAGATCCGGCCCTGTCCTTCTATAAATTAATATTTAAATATAAATGGTCCTCTTACGAAGAGCTCTGAAGCAAGGGCGGATCAAGAGGTGTTTCTCGGGGGATGGGGGGAGGTAATTTGGTGTAGCTCATTTTGTACTTGTTTGCCAGATTATAAATACAAATCAAATTTTTAAGTATTAATTTTTAAAATTTTACATTAAAAGTAAATTTTAAAAAAAAAAAAACTATTTTTTTTCAAATCTTGGGGGGTGTAATTACCTCCTTTACCCCCCCTTGTATCCGCCCTTGCTCTGAAGAAATTATTCAAAAAATTCGCTAGTAAGTTGTAATTTGGATTGCCTATCTTCCAGGCACTTATTCAAAAAATCCCGATAATCAGTTGCTAGTCTATTTTCTAGCACTCTAGTATACATCTTGTATACATTTTTTCTATGTAGAAAATTTATTGTAATGTAATACAGATTACATAAAACAGATATGATACATTCCCTTGTTTTGCTATACTCCTAATTTAAGTTTTCTGATTCAAGATTGAATTAGAAAGATAATTTTGTTATTTTATCGGTTCATCTAATAATTTTCACTAACCCTTTTAAGATGATTAACGTAATATTGTTATAATATTATTTATAACAAAATATAATGGTGCTTTACCCCTATCCGTGTTCTATTTTATATTTACGTATTTTCTTTTACTTTTCAAAGGAAAATGCATTTTAATCTTATATGATTAATCGATTCCACTTTATCAAGTATATATGTATATATTATAATTTATTATATTTTGGTAAATACACCTAATGGATGAGAAAGATGATAAATTTATTCCATCAACGTGTGGCATTAAGACATTTTTATACTTTAAATCCCGTTTTATATTCAATTTTGCTTTTTTTTTTGCTCTATGCCAAATTATCAAAATTTATAGAGGCTTTGGATATATGTTACCCCCCTCACTCTACTTTGATGCTGAAGGCCTCTTCTTGAGCACTTCACTAGTCGCTTTCAACTAACACACCACTCAAGATTAAGCCTGACAAAAGACAACCTCAGAGGACGGCTCGCTCTTCATTTTCCCTTTTTTTTTTTTATTTTTATTTTTTTTTATGGTTAGATACTCAAACTCTCTCTCATAGCGATTTTATCGCAAATCCACAATCACCGGAGAGATCTTGTCGTTATTCATGGCAGTAAAATGGCAAACACCGGATTCTAAAACAAATTATTTTTAAACCTACCCAATTTATTAGGGCTCTAAATGGAGAACTCGCTATCATTTTTATTTCATTATCACTGTACACTGTTAAAAATTTTCAAAGGATATTCATAAACTAGTATAGGAAGTCTGTTACACAAAATGTTTATGAATTTTACATTCGGGTATATGAAAAGTTCATATATTAAAAAATGAAAAAAATGAACTTTCAAAAACCAATTTATTAAAAGTTTCATAAACGGGTTTATGAAAAATTTCATATTCTAGTTTAAAAAAAATCGTCCCTCGAGAGGTTGGATATATGAATTTGTACGATGCCTTTACCATCTCGACTACTTAATTTGTTTAGAATATCATACTTCGTTAATCTACTTAAATTTGATTCCTATTTTTTTTTACTTAATAAACTAGTACAGAGGTTCCCAACCTTTTTTGATGTGCGGCCCACTTTTTCCGTAAAAAAAACTCTGAAGTCCCAGTGTATATATATAATTTTATATAATTTTTATCTTTTCTTAGAAGCCCGAGGCCCAGTTTAAATCAGCCCGCGGATCAGTTGTGGGCCGCGGCCCACGGGTTGGGAACCGCTGAACTAGTATATTAATTTGATTTCACTAACTGGGTATATTAAAATTCAAGCACGAAAGTATATCAAAAACGGTTGAAATTTTATATTTTTTTTTATAGTCTAGGATATATTTAAAATTTCACTTATCAATTTATTTATTTATTAAATGAGGAAGAACTAAATTATCTATCTCGCCTTCATCACCCAAATCCTAATTCGCTTTAATCAAATTATTATAATCTGTAAATCGGTCTATAAAAAAAAATAATTATTCACCCTTTCTCCCTTTAACTACTGTATGTATGTATTTTTAATTTGAATGAATTTTTCATAATATTTCGAAATATCCTTGAAATAATTTTTATCCCACCATCATTATAATATAATAACTCTATCAAATTCACCATCTTTATTTGAATATTTTATTTTATTTACTTTCCAAATAAAAGAAGAAACACATGTCACTCATTTTATGAATGATTTTTTCAAATAACAATTTTCTATAAAAAATAGTAAAAAAATTTTTCTTTTAATGAATATCAACAAAAAGAACGTTCTATAGGAATCTTATTCTACCTTTCTATTGTAATGTATTTATTTATTTTAATTGGTTTGGCAAGTACACCATTCGGCCAGCATCGACACTATTGTAATTTAAGATTTAAACTTTCGACCGTTGGTTCTCGTTGAAACATTTTGTAAATTAAAATTAAATATACAAATTAAACACTAGGTTATTTTTTCAAAGGTTTTATTAATTAAAAATTAACACTTTATTTTAATCTCCAGAACTTAACTAATAAAAATTAAAAAAATAACCTAATGTTTAATTTGTGTATTTAATTTTAATTTATTGTAATTTAAATGATTATTAAATCTGGGGTGACTGATCGGTCAGCACTTTCCCTTACCCTTGGTAAAATGGAAAAATATTTATATTCTGTTACCATGCCAACCATTTCTACTATGAAGTACAAGAATAAAGTGTGCTTCAAAAGATTTCAATGACAAAATGAGAATATACATCTAAGAAATATAGAATCTAATAAATAATTTATTTATGAATTTTAATCGAAATCGTTGGAGCCAATTTTGAGAAAATCGAAAAAAAAACTGAAAAAGTACATCAGTAATCAGTTTTTGGCCGTTTTAAAAGTTATTTTCACTCTTCAGCGGGGTGTCTAACTTAAATAACCCTTATAAAATTTCAACCTTCTAGCTCAATTCCTTCATGCTTTAAATTGAAACACAGACAGACAGACAGACCATGTTGTGAAAACCACTTTTTGGAATCAGGCGACCTCAAAACGTGTATATCCATCAAAATCTTGACATCGAATTTTTGACATTTATCCAATACTTTCTCACTATATATATATATTAGCATATATACATAGGTAAGGGAAAGTAAAATTCGCTTTAAAATTATTTTTTTCTAATAAATTAGAGAATCTTTGTTTATTTGAGATGCTTTTTAGAACATCATCTATCTCAAGCTCTTTTTATTTTATCACTTCGCTAAATTATATACCCTTAAGATATTTTTTTCCGCTACTCATTTTTTTTTAATCCTTCAATTTCCCTTTCCTTTGACAACAAAAAGCGTTCACCTTTTAGCATTCTTTACGAAAAAAAATTGCTCGATGAAATTATATTAAACTAACCAAACGAAAGAGGACTCATAAATAAAAAAATCTGGTGGGACTGGCGCACAGCACACAACTTTCTCTTACCTTCCATAATCGAAAGTTGTGTTCTGTGCCCCAGTCCACAACTTTCTCTACCTTCGGTAATCGAAAGTTGTGTTCTGTGCGCCAGTCACACCAGATCTTTTTGTGTCAAGATATATTTAGTTTCCGCCAATGGATATTAGAATTCAAGAGATGTAAAATTTATAAGTATGGGAAAATATTTATATTTTGTTACCATGGCAACCATTACTCCCATCTTTTCTATCGGAGTACAAGAGTAAAGTGATCTTCAGAAGATTTCAATGACAAAATGAGAATACACATTTTAAAGAGAATCTAAAATTTAAAAAAAAAAAAATTAGAGAAAATCGAAAAAAAAAAACTGAAAAAGTGCATCAGTAAAGTACCACAAAACGTGTATAATCATCAAAATCTCGACATCGAATTTTTGACATGAATCCAATACTTTCTCTCTATATATATTAACAAATATATATATATAGAGGTAAGAGAAAGTAAAAATTATTAAAAAAGAAAATGAATTAAAGCTAATTAATTTTTTTAAAAGAAATTACAAATTTCTAAAAAAATAATTAAACCTGGCTTGTGTTCTTAATTTCACCCCTTAATTTGGCCTTATACCGACCTTTGGGTGGTAACTAGTTTTATGTCTTAGTTAATCATATGATTAACTTAACTAGAACTGAAAAGACTTGAAAGTCTTATCTGAGAGATAATTAGGTTGAATTAGGAGTGAAGCAACCGGCCCTAAATGTATTTAATTAAACTAATCAGTAGCCAATACAATTATCACATAGACACAGAAACGGGCATCAGAAGTAAATCCTTAGGACCAGACAAAATATTAATGTTCGAATAAATAAATAAAAAGAACATTAAAGTTATAACCCTTTCTCGCCTCTTTTTCTACTTTTTCATCTCGTCAAATTAAAATGAAATATATTATACTTAAAATTTTTATTGTTGGTAAATATTCTGACTGTTGCGTGCCCATTGAGGAGTTTTTATTCATAACTAATTTGATACTACCAACTTTTGACACAAAAGTTAATCTCTTCTTGACATGATAGGAAGAAAAATGAAATATTTTTTTTTCTAACCATGGTTATTGCAAATTTTTTTTTTTTATATTTAGAAACTTGAATTTTTTTTTTCAATTATTTTTAAACATTTTATTTAATCAAAGCTATTAGATTTAAAAATAAAATACTTAAAGTCATCTTAAAATTTTCATCAAAACAATAAATAAATTATCTTCCCTCTTCGCAGCAATTACATTAAAGTTCATGTGCTTGCGTGACTTTGAACACAGTTGCTCTAATTTAATATAATTTTTTTTTTTTCTCAAGTGCATTTGAGGGTTGAGATTTTAGAGAGACAGACACTAAGACATTCGGAAAGTCTCTAAATTATTGATGAACAGATATTCAGGCGAATTCCCTCGGGCTGATCACATGTGATTAGGCCTCTCACTTGCTACACTTATCTTCCTTAAAAAATAAATAATTTATTCACTAGAACAATTGGATTCTAAAAATTCTTTTGTTGCTTTGGGAGTAGTTTGCTACTTCTCCCATTAAATAACGACCTTAAAAGGACTTTTCACATTCCCACAATCAAGTTATTTTTTACATTTTTATACACTGTAAAAAAAATCTTAATTTTAGTGTGTAGGCTAAGAATTTTGGTTGCCTAAGCTCAAGGCTCTACTCTCATGCTCTTGTGACGCCGACTGTACACAGTCCTATTTTTTTACTTTCTCTAACCTCTATATATATGTTAATATATAGAGAGAGAAAGTATTGGATTCATGTCAAAAATTCGATGTCAAGATTTTGATACGTTTTGAGTTCAGGAGGGCCAAGTCTCCTGAATCCAAAAATGGTCTGTCTGTGTGTCTGTGAACAAAATGTCTCAAGAACGAAAATAGCTAGGAGGTTGAAATTGTATATTTAAGTTAGGCACCCCCATGGAACGTGACACGAAGCTTTTGGGCAAAATTGACCAAAGAGTACTAGTACTTTACTGATGCACTTTTTCAGTTTTTTTCGATTTTCTCTAAATTCGCTACAACGATTTTTTTTTTAATTAAAAAATCAATTATTTTTTTGATTCTCTTTAAAACGTATATTCTCATTTTGTCATTGAAATCTTCTGAAGACCACTTTACTCTTGTACTCCATAGAAAAGATAGGAGAAATGGTTGCCATGGTAACAAAATATAAATATTTTCCCATACTTATAAATTTTACATCTTGAAAATCAGAATGTACCCTACTGTCGGAAACTAAATACATGTCGACACAAAAAATCTGGTGTGAAAAGCACAGAACACAACTTACTATTACCGAAGGTAAGAGAAAGTTGTTCGCTGTGCGCCGGTCACACCAGATTTTTTTCTATACAGCAACTTTCAAAAATGATCAAATTTAATGTTTGAAATTTTCAATCTTTCTTCACTTTAATTAATTAATTAAGTTAGAGAAAAACTTTTCAATTAAAATTTGTTATTATTATTTATTAATTTTATAGACAAATTTATTAGTTTTTTTGTAAAAAAATTCGAACTAAACAAATGACGAAATGATAATCTTTGAATATGGGTCGTTTTAACCTCCCCACAAAACCCCGGGGAAAAAAATTATTTGATATTTAAAACAAAATGTAAAATGACTTTCACCTTTCGTTGTCATTTGAACATTTACTGTATAAATTGAATTAATCCTTTAAATCTTATTAAGATTGAATCGATCAATGACGCAAACTCAGCTGATAAAACCGCCATGTTTTTTTTTTTTTATTTTGATTTTTATATACCCTATATGGAAGCCATTTTAGCCTTAAAAATATAATAAAATTGTCTAGTTTGTTTGACTTATTAAAAAATTGTATTTTCATTTTTTCTAGCTAATTTTATATAAGCTACTTTTAATAAAGTGACTATCAGAGAGTAGTGACGTAAATAGACATTGAGTGCAAACAAAGAGAATTTTTTGTATACCCCATGTAAATAGTCTCCTATTACACTTTCTGTTGTTATATCTTGCAACCCAATTTTATTATCTCATCATCCATTTAATCTGGTGGGCATTTCGGACCTTGTTAAAATAGAATAAAAATAATATCTCATTTCGTACTAACTATATAAAATTTATTTGACTTCTTAATTAAATAAATTTTTCTTATCTAAAATATCACAACCTAATTAATTCAAATGAAAAATTTTTAACGAAACAAAAAAAAAAGAAAAATAATTATAGTGGCCTGATTTTTGGCTTTGAAATCGGACAGTAAATTTAATTTAATAGCGTCAGTTTGTCAGAATGTCGGATGCAAGGTGACAGGATTCAGAATCAAAATAATTAATTTTAAATGTATTTTTAAATGAATCTCTTTTAATTCTATGCTTATCTAATGGTAAATAAATAATTTTCATAATTTAAAATCATTTTTAAGTAATTTTTCAATTCATACATTTTTAAAATTTTCTTTTTATTAATTGACATTAAAAATGACGATGGAATAAAAAAAAACATTGATGGAGGGTTATTTGTTGACAAAAGAAAATACCAAAATACAAATTTATCGGCTTCTAAGATGATAGCTTTCTTCAGAAAAAATTTACAAAAAAAAAAAAGTATAAATCTCATACAGGCCTGTCTATTCTCTAAGCAAAAACGTTAACTTTTAACATCTGTAAACAACATTAATTCATTTTATAACACTTCCTTGTCTCAAAAAGATATTCTCTAAACAAAAACTAAAGCCAAAGCGTTAACATTTAGTAAATAGTGTTAATGTCATGTCTAGGGATGCCTTTAATATTTTAACATCGTATTTAAAATAAAAATGGCGTCCTTAACTTAAAAAGTAAGGTTATGATTTTGATAGCTTTGAAATAAAAGCAACATGTTAACTTCGCTGTTTAAACTTTGTTTAGAAAATAGCATTTTTTTAACGCATACATTACTTTTAAACACCCATTTGTTGATTTTAAATTTTAACGTCTGTTTTTAGAGAATAGACCTGATAATCTGTGAAGAAAAGAATAGCAGCTAGAATTTACCAGTATTAGGCCCTCTATGATCTTTCGGTCTTAATTAAGCTTGCGGGCTATCATTTTAGGGATACAAATAAATATTCAATCATATATGTAGTGAACATAGATAGATATTAGCACGATTATTTCAGGGTGAACCAATATTCAATTAAAATCTCATGCACAAGGTACATTCTTGGTTTAATAGAACAGAATAACATACGTCATTGTAAAAAGCCACATTAACTGGAATACAATTACAAATTTTTACAATGAAGTATTTTTATTCTGTTCATTTATTTGTGAAATACATCACTGTAAAAATTTGTAATTGTATTCCAGTTAATGTGGCTCTGATGAAGGCGTTATTTCGCCGAAACAAGTGATTTTGCGAATACTTGGTAGCCTCTATACGCTCTGAAATAAAGAAAAAAAAATCTCTTGTGACTGGCGCACAGCACACAACTTTCTCTTACCCTTCGGTAAGAGAAAGTTGTGCACCGTGCTGGTCACACCAGATTTTTTGTGTCGAGATATATTTAGTTTCCCATAGCACCTTAGTTTCAAACTTGCATTTTAAATGTTGACTGCTTGAAATAAACTATGGTTATTTTTCAAAATTTTAATCTCATATTTAGACATTTTATACACAATATAGAATCGTAAAAAAATATATAGTCTATATATATAAATTATAATATTCATTTTTTTATTAAACCAAGAATGTATCTACCTGGTGCATGAGATTTTAATAGATATTAGCCTATTCTAGGTTTACTTGTAGTTTTTTTCTGCTGTTTTGAGCAGGATGAAGCGCCGAAGAGCCGCATGTGGCTTGCCCAAATCCCATATGTCATTAAATTTAAACATACGGCTAGAGCTAAGAGGGTGGTATTTAATAATTTCGATCATATATTAGGATTTTCAAATATTTTAAATAGCCTATCTTTTCTTCTTTTTTTTTTATAGAGAATTTTCTTTCATCTCTCTCCTTGCATTGTATCTTTTTACTCTATTTTCTTCGATCCTCACATTTTACATTTTCTCTTTGTTATCTCTTAATAAGCTTGAAAAATAAAAGGGAATTTTCTAAAATTTAGTCTTAAAAATTTAAATATTTTTCATATATTGTACTGTTTTTTTTTTTTTTTTTTTTTACAAAATAAAGTTGATTGTTGCCTTTAGAAAAAGCCACTCAATTCAAGTGCGCTCAATTCTTAATACTAATAAACATTCAGCATGTATGTTTATTCCAGATAAAACTCCCATTCCATTATCCTTATTTAAAATAAAAAAAAAAAGCTTAACCTCTCACCCTCTCCATCGTTTCTAAAATAATACCGTGAAAGCTTATTATCATCGTGTGCTCTCTATACATACATATACACATTGCCCCCAACGACCTAAACCAGCTTTAGAAAATAACAAATCAACAAACAAAACAATAGAATGGGGGAATTTAATTCCGTCCTATTCACCAAGCCTAATCTCTAATATTATCTATTACATGCACTTTCAGCATCGGCTATTTATGTATTATAAATGCTACAGCAACGATAATAAATGGATCCCAATTTACAATGGAAAATTATTTAGATTTAATAAATCGAAATTGTAAAAATAAACCCATTTCAAATTGAGGAAATTTTAAAATATTAACTGGAACAAAAATAACAAGGACATTCTGAAAATATCATCTTAAAATAAACACTTTTAGAATTGAAAAACAAAAAAAATTTAGTATGTGTTTATTTAGGTGTCCATCTCATTCATATACACGCCACTGTCAAATTAATGCTACGATAATGAGATTTAAAACTTTGTTGTCTTTATTACGCTATACAAATAAATAGATTCCTCCCTTCCAAGGCCGAGAGGTTAAAACTATTGACATTGTCGATATTTATTTATTTAATCCTTCACACACTGGTGATTTCTTGTGAAGATCTTTTAACAAAACCTAGTATTTTGTATGCTCTTCAATATGAAGATTAAAATTCAATTTAGCATCCCGAGGTCCGTCCCTATAACTGTTTGGCCAAAATAATGTTCTCCGCTTTCTTGAGAAGCATTTGTCAACATTCAGCCTCAAGTTATTGTCCTTGCACCACAAACATATGCTATCCAATTCCCTTTGCAGCAGGATCCGGTCCGCATCATTCTCAAAGCATTTATACAATTTAAGATCATCAGCTTACAATAAAAACTTAGAATTCTTTATAACATTTTGATTTTGAGGGGCTAAAGATGACTCCCTTGTGGAACTCCACATACTGGAATTTATTTGATTTAAGTTGCGGGAAGATGGTTTTTCGCAAATATCTCGAAAACTATGAGGTTTTCCGCAAAAATTCATCTATACAAAAATAATTGAAATTGAATTACAAACAAAAATGGTCTAGTACATAATCACGCTAAAGTGAACTATTCGGGAGATATAGAGGGGTAAAATTTATAATTCACATAAAAGGAGACACTGAAAGAGAAATATTTATATCTTGTTACCATGACAACCATTATATGAATTCCAAATTTTATCCCTCTACATCTCCCGAACCGTTCACTTTAGCGTGATTATGTACTAAACCATTTTTGTTTGTAATTTAATTTCGTTTATTTTTGTATAGATGAATTTTTGCGGAAAGCTGCATAGTTTTCGAGATAATTGCGAAAGACCATCTTCACGCAACTTTTCCGGCTTATGGAGGTGCTGACTCTAGAGTTTCTTTCCATCACTATAGTTATTAAACAAAAATTTGACCATCTTTTTCTAAAGAAAGGGATAACTATTTTTTTGACTATAAATTTTAAATAAAAAATTGTCGATTTTTCTATTTTTCTATACTAGAATTGAAAAGCGTGTGGGTGTTGTTTTTAATTCGGGAGGCTGATCCCAAAAGGGATGATCAATGGCCCTCGGACTCACTGGAGCCTTTAAGCCCTTCTGGACAAGGAGCTCAGATGGTTTTATACGAGCCCCCTGATCCTCGTTCATTTATCACAGACTCGGGATGGGTCGGGGGCTTGTCTTGGAATATACCTGTCCCCCATCACTCACCGGCTGCCAAAACATGCCGGAGACGACGCCCCAAAATCAATCAAAAACTTTACTTTGCCCGCCCTATCAATTTTATTAATACCAATTTAATAAATTGTCTTCCTCTTCCATCACAAATTTGGAAAGATTATTGTATTCTAACATTTTCGAATAAAATTTTATAAATGGGCCATTCAGACTTAATAAAAAAAGTGATAATAGAAAAATTTGAACTTTTTTTGCCAGTTTTAATAAATATTTAAAAAATAAAGAATCTGGTGTGACTGTCGCACAGCTCTCAACTTTCTTAACTCCAGATTTTTCGTGTTGACATATATTTAGTTTCCGCCGACATATTAAAATTCAAGATGTAAAATTTATTAGTATGAGAAAATATTTATATTTTGTTACCATGGCAACCATTTTTCCTCTTTCCTATTAAGTACAACAGTAAACTGGTCTTCAGAAATAATTGATTTTTGAATTTTACTCAAAATCTTTGGAATCTTTTGAGAAAATTGAAAAAAACTGAAAAACTACATCAGTAAAGTACTAGTACTCTTTGGCCGATTTTGATTAAAAGCTTATTTTCACGCTTCAGGGAGGTGTTTAACTTAAATATAAAATTTCAAGCTCCTAGCTCAATTCCTTCATGCTTTAAATTGAACCCAGACACACAGACAGACAGACCATGTCGCGAAAACTACATCAGTAAAGTACTTATACTTTGTCGCCGATTTTGATCAAAAGCTTATTTTCACGCTCCAGGAAGGTCTCTAAATTAAATATAAAATTTCAGCCTGGTAGCTCAATTCCTTCATGCTTAAAATTGAACACACAGACAGACAGCCATGTTGCGAAAATCACTAAGGAAAGAGAAAGTTGTGCGACCAGTCACACCATATTATTTTTTTTTAATACGTTTTTTAAATCATATGTTGTTGAAATGCCATATGATTATTATTTTCTGCTAGTTTTCTCTGGTTATGTTCCGGACTTTTTTATCGAGGCCTAAATATAAAATTTTATTGTATTGATCAAGAAATAAATTCAAGAGCGCTCGGTTATATCAGAATTTTTAAATTAAGTTTATCCAAGTGGAGAGATATATTTATAATTTAAATTGAAGAAAAACAAAATATTGAATTTATAAATAATTGACCTTCTCTGTAGAACAAATATTAGATTGTGTTATTCCTTGGCTAATAGAAAAGTATTCAAACTCTAATAATATAACTCATCGAAGACGAAAAAAATTAATCAAAGTATAAAAATTTATCAAAGAGAGGATTAAATAAAGGCGCCAGACACTTGTATTGTTTCTAATACAACAACCCTTTAGTGTTTATTATTTTTTTTCTCGGAATTTGCTTGTGTATGGCTGGTTTGTGGCATTCCTATGCATAAACTTAGTAGTTGGAATCTGGCCGAAAGCCACCACCTCTGAATTCCTCCTCTCTTCATTCATTTCGAAATGGATTCTCTCGAGATGGCTAATTGTCCCTTTCTCTGATGCCGAGTGAACAGCTTTTTAATCCCTTTACCAAGCAGCCGCGTTGGCATCCGATCAAAATAAATATTCACAGGCCTTTAACTAACATAAAATATATTTGACAATTAAAAAGAAAATCTGCATAATCTTAATAAATCATTCGATTATTACTATAATAAATGTTGATTAGAATAATAAATAGTAAATCTACCTTCACTTTTGTTTTATCTAATAAATTTATTATCAATTTTTGGCCAATGTGGCCATAGGATTATATAGCATTTTTAAAATTATATAACAATAAAATTTAGTACTAGTTCCGTAAAACATCTTTTCCTCTGGGCCACCCATCCAGAGGTTGAGTGCTTGGTCTTGCTTACTGTGAAATTGTTTTCCTTTCAGACCAGAAATTGTTCTTCTTTCTGACCAGAAATTGTTCTTCTTTCTGACCAGGAATTGTTCTTCTTTCTGACCAGAAATTGTTCTTCTTTCTGACCAGAAATTGTTCTTCTTTCTGACCAGAAATTGTTCTTCTTTCTGATCAGAAATTGTTCTTCTTTCTGACCAGATATTGTTCTTCTTTCTGACCAGATATTGTTCTTCTTTCTGATCAGAAATTGTTCTTCTTTCTGACCAGATATTGTTCTTCTTTCTGACTAGAAATTGTTTTCCTTTCAGACCAGAAATTGTTCTTCTTTCTGACCAGATATTGTTCTTCTTTCTGATCAGATATTGTTCTTCTTTCTGATCAGAAATTGTTCTTCTTTCTGACCAGAAATTGTTCTTCTTTCTGACTAGAAATTGTTCTCCTTTCTGAGCAGAAATTGTTCTTCTTTCTGACTAGAAATTGTTCTCCTTTCTGACCAGAAACTGTTCTTCTTTCTAACGAGAAATTGTTCTTCTTTCTGATCAGAAATTGTTCTTCTTTCTGACCAGAAATCGTTCTTCTTTCTGACCAGGGCCGATTATTATTTTTATAATTAAAAATCTGGCGTGACTGGTCGTAAACAACTTCTCTTAACTTTGGTAATTGAAATTTGTGTTTTGGGCTTGTCACACCATATTTTTTTCTGTCGACATATATTTTGTTTCCGGCGTGCTTCAAACAATTTCGAGTACAAAATGAGAATAAATTTTAAAGGGAATCTAAAAAATAATTGATTTATAAATTTTAACCAAAATCGTTAGAGTGAAAATCGAAAAAGAAAAACTGAAAATGTATATCAGTAAAGTACTAGTAATTTTTGGATGATTTTATTTAAAAGCTTATTTTCATGCTTCAGTTGGAATTCCTATTTCAAATTTTAATTTCCTAGCTCTTTTAGTTCTTGAGATATTTTGTTCACATACAAACAGACCGACCTTTTTGCGAAACCCACTTTTTTTGGACTCGGGGGCCTTAAAACGTGTATTTCCACCAAAATCTCGACATCGAATTTTGAAATGAATCTAATACTTTCTCTATATAATGACAAATAGGCAAGAGAAAGTAACAAAATACTTTCTTTTTATTCCTAGAGATTGATTGACCTGCTATTTATTTATTCCTTTTGATCTTCCTCATGATTCGATCAAAGTGTATGTATGTATAGCTCCACTCTAAGTTTTTCAATGTTTTGTCAGCTGTTTAATGAACAGTAACTAGTGATCCGTAAAAAAGACTACCAGATTTATAGATTTATTTTGTAAAAAGTTTCCTATATATATCTTTTACTGTAATTATTTGAATTACAAAATGAGATATTTACTATTCCAAATTTAAAACTCTTCTAATCAGACTAGTGGGGAATATTTATTACCTGGTGAAATATTTTCTCATTTGAATTTTTGCCAACGACATTGTTTTGATGAATCATTTTCAATTAGAAATTTATTTTGAATGTACGTAGGACCCAACTTATTTCTGAAAAAATATTTTAAATTATTTCATACATTGAATTTAATATTTTTCCTTCAAGATACTTAGTAGTATAAAATTTTTTAAATTTAAATCAGTAGCATCTCATCACCTCGTTAATTACTAAGGTACAGAAACAGATCTTTTAATAACAGATTTCACAACATAAATTTATATTTACATGAACAGGGCCGTAGCCATGGGGGTATACGGGGTCCACATCCATGGGCGTCCGCAGGGGGGCAACCAGGCACTTGCCCCCCTGGAAAATTAAATGATACAAAAAAATGAACAAAAAAAAATATACCAAAAAACCTTTCCCAGTATACATCCACCTTGCCGCGGTGAGAAAGCTTTAAATACTAAGAGATGTATAAAATTATTAATATCAAAATACGTTTTTTTTAACTTATCTGGAAGTGACTTGCCCCCCCCCCCCTGCAAAAAATCCTGCGGACGCCCTTGTCCACATCCCACCTCCCCTGAAATCCCGAAAATAAATAAAAAAATATAGATAAAAATCTGGTTGGAGTTGGGAAAAATCACATACCCAGCATACAACTTGATAAAAAATCTGGTGTGACTGTCTCACAGCACATAACTTTTTTCTTACCTTGGGGGCGGATTCACTTTTTTTTATTCAATGCCTGGTTCCACAGAAATAAGCAAATTAAAAAGCTACCCATAGGAATACACAAATGTATGCACAATAAAATTTGTTTGCATTTCTGATATATAAAAGAATTGAAGGCTTTATATTTTTTATAATCATAATACTTTACACTTATTTATTATTATATTACAGTATAAATAGCGCGGTAAAGTAAAATTTGAATATGATGCTACTCTCTTAATGAAATTTTTATCGACACTATCCAAATAAAATTTTTTTACGATATCATAAAATTTTTTATTTATTTTGACAAAGACTATGATTATTATATATTTTTTTTTATAAACGATGTACTGAATTGAAGTTTTTCAATGTGAAATCTTTATTAAACTATGAGATGTTTTTCGTTTTTTTTTTCATTTGAATTTTTGCCAGACACATTATTTTGATGAATCACTTAACTTCAATTTGAAATTAGTATTAAATTTCTCTCTCGCTTCTTTTCTATATTATAATAACAAAAATTTATATTCTATTTGAAAAAATTTTTAACTAATGATTTTGCATATAATATTTTGGCACTGATTCGAAATTCTTTGTACTTTAAATCTCTTAATATTGAGATTGACATTATAAGCCTTTTCTTTTATAAAAATAAAATTCTATTTGTTGTTTTTTTTTTTAACTCCACAAAAAAATCTAACCTATATATTTGTTAACTAATAATAGTGGAGTTTATTTTTTTTGTTTTAAACAGCGTCAAAGTCAGAGGTATTTTTTATGAGACAAATTTTAATATAAACAATATGTTTATGGATTAAACAAAGTACAAATTTTTTATTCAAAATTATATCCGTCGTTTATGTTTGAGAAATTCCCAGACGATTTAAACCCAGAATCTCTGGATTGACTCCAACTGTTTGAATTAGAGAACCCTAAGTAGTTGTTTTAAATTATAATCATTTAACTAGTTCGTTGTCTATACGGACCCAGTTTTCTATATTTCAAGACTTGAGTACTATATCCCTATATTTTTTTCAAGAGCTCTCTTGCTCTGGATTCCTCTGAACTATTTAACCTTTTACAACATAATAATTATAGTAAGGAGCAAAGAAAAGACCAATTGCAGCTAGATTTATTTGTATTGTACCATTCAGCTCTTTGAGGAGTTTTGTTGACACACTTCAGCTCTGAAGATGTTCGTATATAAGACCGAAACGTCAACTTGAAGTGCCTTAAGGTGCTCGTCTCGAAAAGCCGTTAGAAAACGATTCACTACCGAGTTATTCTAGGCGGCAAGAGATGGCGTTAGTTTTTCCCCATAGGGGGATACAAGGGATTTATTCCATTTCATTTGAAAGATTCCAGCTAATTAATTAAGTGTAAAAAATTGAATTATTTTTTAACACAATGATTACTAATTTAATTATCTATAAGATATAGAGCGAATGTTTTTAGAAAATATCTTTTATTTAATGCAATTAATCTAAAAAAATTTGTTTTTTCGAAAATCAAAAAAAGGGCTTCTATAAGTTGTAGATATTTTAAATAGCTTTAATTTTAAAAAAATTTGGGTCGATAGCTTCAAAATTGGGGCCGTTGGAATCTACCAAAATTAGCACCCCGAGATGTGCACCTTTTAATAAACGAAATGAATCAAGTTGCATTGCTCTTTTATTCACTCCTTACTACTCAGCTATTACTCACTTCACTCAACTAATTATTATTCCTAACTATTTTATTTTTCATCAAATTAAATAAAAAAAATTTTTCCAATACACTACACTTGTGATATGTTATTTGATTTTCTTTTTAACTTTGTTTT
>JAKCPI010019657.1:0-11797 GCA_023213315.1 Euborellia annulipes
TGACAATTAATTGTGAGTCCAAAAAGTGGGTCTGTGTGGACATTTTTAGCCATGAAGGAAATGAACTACGAGGTTGAAATTTTATATTTAAGTTAGGCACCCTCCGAACTCGAGAAGACAAGCTTTTAAACAAAATCGGCAAAAAAGAACTAGTACTTTACTGCAGGGCCGGATCTAGGGAGGGAGGCCGGTGGGAGCATGTGACTCGGGCGGCAGATACCAGGGGGCTGGCGGCAATTAAAGAAGGATTTACTAAAAAAAAAAAAAAAAAGGTAAATGATTTGAATTTTTTGTAAAGAGAGCGGCAAATTGAATTTTGCCCCCCCCCCCCTCCCAAAAATCTTCTAGTTCCGGCCCTGCTCTACTGATAAACTTTTTCAGATTTTTTTTTCGATTTTCTCAAAATTCGCTCCAACGATTTTCTTTAAAATTCATAAATCAATTAAAATTTAGATACTCTTTAAAAACTATATCATATAAAAATTGTTTGAAGGACTATTTTACTGATGTAGAAGCATTCGTAGCTCAGCCCCATCTATGAATCGTCGTGGTCAAGTTTGAAACTAAGGTGCTATGGGAAACTAAATATATCTCGACCCAAAAAATCTGGTGTGACCAGCACAGGGCCCTTACCGACGGGTAAGAGAAAGTTGTGTGCTGTGTGCCAGCCCCACCAGATTTTTTAATAATAGAGGGTCATTTCATTTGGCTGCAATCCTTCCTTACTATAATTATAATTAAAAACTCGAAACTGTTATCTGTACAGCAGGAGCGTATATAGATAGAAATATTTTTAAAATACCTGATATACCTCAGCCCCGAGGCGTTTCTTAACAAAATTGCCTATTTATTAATATACAGTAGAACCTCGCTTAACGAGGTCGCTCCATAACGAGTAATTGCCCATTAACGATCAATTGAAGTGATGGAATGACTCGCTTAACGAGCGACTGTTTCGCATAACGAGTACAAACAGGACTCATTAAAATAAAAGTTGCCCAATTAGTTTATCATTTGGCCTTTATATTCCCACTCATTTGCGTCACTTATGAATTGACATAGCTTTTCCATTTGGATGGATGGAGCGATAATTTAATTTAAGGTAACATCGTAGAGTATTTTTTTGACATGGAACGCAACTATTTTACATTAATTTATATGAGAAAAATTGTTTTACATAACTGTGTTTCGCTTTACAAGGTTGATTCTAAAACGAATTAAACTCGTTAAGCGAGGTTCCCCTGTATTTCATTTTTTTTATTTCTTTTATTTATGCGACGCACTTTTTCAAACAAAAATATAGATATTGGCTATATACCAGTGTATATGTATATAGATTTGAAAAATTTCGGAGGGCCCCGCCTCGCCTCCCCCCTTATTTACGCCCTTGCTGTACAGAAGCAGTCGCAAGAAAATTTCAACCCGTAAAAAATAAACATTTACTTTGCACCTTAAAGGCAACATAGTAAACTTCCCCTTTTAAAGTTGAAATAATAAATCATTATTACCCTCCCTCCCTTGAATGCGCCACTACCTCCCCCCCCTCTCCCCGCCTCCATTGCTTGGTAGCATTCTTCTATTAGCAAAAATACAATCGCAAGGTAAAGTAATAAAATTAATAAGAATATCATTTCAATATTTCATCTACGTAATTGCCCCTTTGAGAGAGAAAAGTTCAATATTTCCGGATCATTTAAAAATTATTATTATAAATTAATATGATCAAAGGACAAAGAATAAAAATCTCTCTCTCTCTCTCTTAAAATGTAATAATATAATAATTAATATTCTTTTCTTTTTTCTTTATTTCTCTCTCTCTCTCTCTTTAAATGGAATTATTCATTTGAAATAAAGTCAGGCTTTTCCCCCCTTAATTAAGTTACATAAACACAAATTTTATTTGTGAATATTTTAAAGATTGAGCCGTTTATAATCAAATATCTCAGAGAGAGAGAGAGAGACGAGGCGACCCCTTTTCGTTAGTTTGAGCAAATGATAAACGGAGAAAACAAAATACGGGACAAATACTGGAGTGGCTTGTCGCACAGTACACAACTTTCTCTTACCCTTCGGTAAGAAAAAGTTGTGTTCTTGTCACACCAGATTTTTTGTGTTGAGTTATATATTTAGTTTCCGACAGTACGGTACATTTTAATTCAAAAAGTAAAATTTATAAACAGAAATATATTTATATTCTTTTACAATCCAACCATTCCCCTATCTTTCCTATTAACTACAAGAGTAAAGTAGTCTTGAAAAGATTTCAATGGCAAAATGAGAATATACATTTTAAAGAGTATCTAAAAAATAATCAAATAGGAAGACTAAATGAGCAAGCAGCTAGTTATATTTCAATTTAAACCAGGGCTGACGTTTCGGTCACATATGGGACCATCTTCAGGGCTACAAATGATGAAAAAGAATATTTAACAGATAGACAGAATCAATTACATAATTTTTTTCTTTTTTTTTGTTATTATATTTATAATTACCCAGGTTAATGTCTGAAAATATACGTATATTATCCTCGCCAAGTTATATTGGGAGCTTAATCATGCTAATGCCTCAAATTTTATTATTCTCATACCATGGGCAGAGAGACAAAAAAGAGTGAATGATATTTTTTATTACATTTCTCTTCCTTTTAATAGAAAGTTATTTATATATTTAAATTGTGGTTCGAGTTTGAACGTTGAACAGAGAGGACGTGTTTCAAGTGACTCTGTGTTTGAGGATATATTTCCTAGATCTGCTGTCTCCTCTGTATTGGAGCCGGTGCCTGGAATTACTTCTTTGTGCCCCGCTTCCGAAGATATCATTTCCGGGGCGAGCGTTTGCAGCGTTCAGGAGGGGCGCAAGCTTTTGTCTTTCCTCTTTTAGTCAAATTTCATCGTAAATTTATAAATTTGACCTGTTTTGTATTATATAATCATTTAATCCGGCGAAAATAGAAACTATATAATAATCCTGTGGGAGGGGAATTATTTTCTCTTCTCCTCTGCTGACCTGTGTGTGCTCAAGAGGGGATCAACAACATCTGGTGGGGATGACAAGAGGACTTCGCCTGTTTTCGGCCAGCTACTGAGAAAAGGGGAAAGAGAGAGGAAGAGAGGAAAAAGAAAAAATATAAAACTCCTATTTTGGTATGCAAAGTTAATTTTATAATTGCAAAATTAAGAATTATAATATAAATACCTTTAATATATTTATTTTGGGAATTAACTTGTATTGTGTATTGAAGGGAATAATCTATTGAACTTTTAAAGAATTTTTTTTTCCATCTTTTTTTCTATTAACAATTTTACATTTAATTTAATTTGTTATTATTATTATTATATATTTAAATTAAAGATAAATACTGTTATCTTAATATAATATATAAAAAAATCTGGTGTGACTGGCGCACAGCACACAACTTTCTCTTACCTTCGGTAATCGAAAGTTGTGTACTGTGCTTGTCACACCAGATTTTTTGTGTCGACATATATTTAGTTCCCAACAGTACGGAACATTTGAATTCAGATGTAAAATTTATAAGTATGGGAAAATATTTATATTTTGTTACCATGGCAACCATTTCTACTATCTTTCCTATGAAATACAAGAGTAAAGTGGTGCTTCAGAACGATTTCAAGCGCAAAATGAGAATATACATTTTAAAGAGCATCTAAAAAATAATTGATTTTTGAATTTTAATAAAAATCGTTGGAGCGAATTTTGAGAAAATCGAAAAAAACTGAAAAAGTACATCAGTAAAGTACTAGTACTCTTTGGCCGATTTTGATTAAAAGCTTATTTTTCCGGTCCCGGGAGGTGTTTTAACTTAAATATAAAATTTCATCCTCGTAGCTCAATTCCTTCATGCTTAAAATTGAACACAGCACACACACCCACACCCACAGACAGACCATGTCGCGAAAACCACTTTTTTGGATTCAGGGGACCTCAAAACGTGAAGATCCATGAAAATCTCGACATCGAATTTTTGACATGAATCCAATACTTTCTCTCTATATATATATTAACATAAATAGAAGTAAGAGAAAGTAAAAAACCCAATCGTTTGTTGATGGTGGAGTAAAGCATTAGTCGGGTCTCATTAGGCCCCTACTTACTCCCTTGGGAGGGAATTAGTAGCTTTATTAGTCTTCATATTAGACTGATTTCAATTGAAGCTAGGAAAAGTGGTTTGTAAGTGTTTTGGAACATTATAATAATAAAAGAACAAACTAACTAAAAGGTTTCTTTATTCTTGAATTAATGATTAGCTAATAGACAGTCTGTCTATCACCCGAGTAATTATTATGATTGTTGACTAAATAATGGTGGAAAGAGTGATGGAGACTAGGGAAGGTTTTTTTTTTCATAAAAACATTCACACTTTTTTCTCATTCACACTCACACAGTCTTTTCGGCAACTCAGGCCATTTAAGACTTTAGACGATAACGGTTGTAATTAATATTTATATTTGAGGTCCAGGCATTCTTATTTAAGCCATTTGGTATCCAATTGGCTTAAATAAAATCATTGGACTGCCTGGGGTCCGAACCCGCGACGTTTGGTATACGAGGTTAGCACGCTAACCTCTACACCAAGCCCCGAGGGCTAGAGAAGGTTACATTCTGATGAATATAAACAAAATGAGAGGTTAATAGATTTTCTCCATATTTAAGAAAAACCAGTGCCTGCTTGAGGTTTTGTTTGCATTCATAGAATATACAAATGCAAAGAATGAATAAATATTTACATTTCCTATGGGCGAAATCGTAACTTTAAGAATCAATAACTCAAAAATTGGAAGTTCTAGGGACCAAAACGTATTTTTACCTGAACCAGTTTTTTATGCTGAATTTTTTTTTCCCACCACCTTTGGTTTGGGGGTACCCCCAACCCTACAAAAACTCTGCATAAGGTCTCTCCCCCTTGGTACTACGTACAGTGAGCGCTAAAAATAAATAAAAGCGTTGCGTTATTTGTTTGAATATGGGTGGGCAAAGTTGTGCGCTCGGCTTAGTTCGACCCTTTATTTAGGGCTCGTTCACATATTACGTAACGCCTTTTTTGACGATATTCTAGTCCCTCCCCCCTGTTACAGTTAGTCACATTCAAACAAAAACCCCTACAAATATTATGTCACATCATAGAACTACCCCCCCTCCCCCAAAAACCTTTTCTTAAAATTCCCTATTTTTTCTTTCCTTTCTCAGTCTTCGCATTAAAATAATTCGTACCATACCGTAATCCCTTATCGAGATTGTATTCTGTATTTACATAATTTGTATAACATTTCACCATGTTAATAAATTAAAAAGAAAAAAAAAAATTTTTTTTACAAAATTTAATTGTATTAAACAAAAAAAAAAGTAAAAAGCTTGATTATTTTTCGCCGAGTAGTAATTTCTCTCCACTGGATGCATAATTAATCAAAATTAAAAAAAAAAAAATAATAATAACAATAATTCCTTTACGTAAAAAAAAAAGAAAAAAAAAATAGAGGTCAATGTATTTATTTTTTGAAAATTTATTTTAATCAAGTTCTCTCTGTTTAATTTTATTTGCATGATGAATGTAATTTATAAAATAATATAATAAAGGTTATTGAAGAGAGGGGGAGGGGGGGGGATGAATGTATGTATACATGCATGTGTGTGTGTGTGTATGAATTTGTTGGTGAAATGAAATTTTCTAATTGACTTGTTTTTTATATAATAATTTATCTTCTATCAACCCTGGGAGTAATTTTTTGCAACATACCGCGAGGACAGGACGGGGAGAAATGATCACTTTGACAAAATACAAGGTTTAATATACCTATATATATATATAAACATGATGAGGGTGGAGAGAGAGAGGCTTATGGCAGGAGGAGCTTGATGTAGTGTTTTAATAAAATTGAAACTGCTCCCCTCTACACCTACACACTCTCCCTCTCTTTTTGTATTTCTCTCTTCCCCCCTCTCCACCCCCCTTCACCTATCCTTTTCCTTTATCAAATATATCTCATTAAAATATAAAGGAAGTATAAAAAGAATTTAATTTTTTCCGAAAGGTTATTTTTATATTTAACCAGAATCATCCTACACACTAAAGAAATGAAACTTCACATTTTTTTGATTTATTAAGAAATATATATTACGTAACACGTTGGGGGGGGGGTCTGGATAAAACTTATTAATTGTGAAATGGGGGCCCCGGGGATTTCTCTAAGTGGGACATAACAATTCAAAGTTGTTTTTAAAAATTAAAAAAAAAAAAAAGGTGAATGATTTTAAATAAGAAATTTTTTTGGGGGGGATTTTTTTTTTAAACATTCACACTTTTTTCTCATTGACACTCACACTCACACACACATTCACACAATATTTTCGGCAACTTAGGCCATATAAGACATTTACGATATCCGTTATTGATTAATATACATATATTGGGAATCCAGGCATTCTTATTTAAGCCATTTGGTACCAAATAGCATAACTAAAATCATCGGACTGCCTGGGGTCCGAACCCGCGACTTTTGGTATACGAGGTTAGCACGCTAACCTCTACACCGGGGGCGTAAGAGAAAGTAAAAATCTGGTGTGACTGGCGCACAGCAGACAACTTTCTCTTACCTTCGATAATCGAAAGTTGTGTTCTGTGCTTGTCACACCAGATTTTTTTGTGTCGACATGTATTTAGTTTCCGACAGTACGGTACATTCGATTTTCAAGATGGAAAATTTACAAGTATGGGAAAATATTTATATTTTGATACCATGGCAACCATTTCTCCTATCTTTTCTATGGAGAACAAGAGTAAAGTGGTCTTCAGAAGATTTCAATCACAAAATGAGAATATACATTTTATAGAGAATCTAAAAAATAATTGATTTTTGAATTTAAAAAAAAATCGTTGGAGCAAATTTAGAGAAAATCGAAAAAAAACTGAAAAAGTGCATCAGTAAAGTACTAGTACTTTTTGGTCGATTTTGTTCAAAAGCTTCGTGTCACGTCCCATGGGGGTGCCTAACTTAAATATACAATTTCAACCTCCTAGCTCTTTTCGTTCTTGAGATATTTTGTTCACAGACACACACAACAGACAGACCATGTCGCGAAAACCACTTTTTTGGATTCAGGGGACCTCAAAACGTGAAGATCCATCAAAATCTCGACATCGAATTTTTGACATGAATCCAATACTTTCTCTCTATATATTTCATATATAGGGTAAGAGAAAGTAAAAATAAGCTTAGACAAATAATGTCAAAAGTTTTAAATGTCATAGTAGGCGTTAATTCACTTTTAGTAAACATCCAGGGCGCGGAGGATTTTAAATAGGAAGAGAAGATAAGGAAATTAAAAATTAAAATTAAAACGCAATTGTAACATTAATTGCGAATATTGAATTTGCACATACAGAAAGAAGGCTTGGGGGTGGGGGGGGGAGGGGGGATGCACATTAAGATTAATATTTTTTAATTAACTTAAATTGAATTTCCTCATGACATTAGTTCATGACATATGCATAACTGTTTTGGCCCAACTCAACAGCCATCTTCAGAACTGGAAAATGTACATAAACACAAATAAAATAAATAATTAATTAATTAATTATTAAAAATTTTAATAATTTTTTAATTATAAATACATACCATCCGTAAATCCTTGTCCAAGAAAGAAACTACGAGATACCGTTGTTCTTAATATAAGTATTGGACTCCATTCACACTCTTTCTTTTTGCAAATTTGATTTTTTTTCGATCAGAACGAGAGGCAAATCTATGGATATGATTAAAAGTCCTGAAGCCAAACCCGGACACGTGTTCCAAATCCGCACTGTATTATTTCAATCAATTGATCTTGCAGGGCTGACGTTTCGGTCACATATAGGACCATGACTCACTCTTAACAGTGTCTTTAACAATGATAACCATTGGATGATCAATATGTTGACTATGGTTGGCCCTGATGATCGTCTTATATGTGACCAAAACGTCGGCTCTGGCACATCAAAAAGTGAAATAAATTTAGCTGCTTGCTTATTAAAAATACAGCAACATTTATTCCCTAATATTTTATTTTTCAATTTTTTTTTTACAAATTTCTAAATTATCTCATTAATTCAAATATCTTTCTCTTTTTTATTAATTTCAATTAATGCTTTTTCATAACGTTAATAATCTTTTATTTTTCTTGATCTAATTTCATAAAATCTTCTTTAAATAATAAAGGTTTCTCTCTTTTAATTTTTGCCTCTTCTTTATTTTGATAATAATCTTTATTCATTTATCTGAAACTAATTAGCAGAAAGAAGAAGAAGAAGGTTCAGAAAATAAGTTTTATAGAGTCGAGAGTTGCGCTCAGGGATCCCAGGAGGATTCGAATTCCGATCTCTCTCTCTCTCTGGATTATAAGTTGGCTACTTTGCAAACTTCCCCTTCTTTTCACTTTAATTACAAATTCTCATTTTTCTAAGATAGAATTAAAAATAAAAAAAAGAGAGGAAGAGAAAAAAAATAATCGAAGCATGAATGATAATCAATTTTTATATTCTAATTTCGGTTTTAATGTCGGCATATGGCGCGATACTGATAATATTGTAATATTTGCCACCATTAAGACAAAAAAAAAAGGAAATTCAATTTAAGTTAATTAAAAAATATTAATCTTAATGTGCATCCCCCACCCCCACCCCCACCCCAAGCCTTCTTTCTGTATGTGCAAATTCAATATTCGCAATTAATGTTACAATTGCGTTTTAATTTTAATTTTTAATTTCCTTATCTTCTCTTCCTATTTAAAATCCTCCGCGCCCTGGATGTTTACTAAAAGTGAATTAACGCCTACTATGACATTTAAAACTTTTGACATTATTTGTCTAAGCTTATTTTTACTTTCTCTTACGCGGTCAGGGCTTGGTGTAGAGGTTAGCGTGCTAACTAGACATGGGTCGTTACTCGATTTTGCTGTACCAGGTACCAGCTGTTACAGGTACTTGTTCTGACCCGATATTTTTACCTGATACTTTTGTACCCGAAACAAATTTCACCCAGCAACGCTAACTTTACATTAATTCAAGTCAATAACAACGTGTCTAACATTTTTTCAAATGTTTTCTACCCTATTTATTCTTGTGTTGAGAACAAACTCATAATTATTCATTACTAAAGAGTTTTCCAAACTGACTGAACTGACATGTCTCCAAATTTAAAATGTCAATTTATATACTACATTAGAAAAATAATTAACAAATTTCTGTGCCGGCGAACGAAATTTAATTTAATTCTATTCATTATGTATTTCAATTCACAGTTACATATATTTTTATTTTTTTAATTAATGTTTTTATATAAAAAAAAAAAATAGTTTCAAAGTAAAAATCAGATAACTTATTTATTAAAAAAAAATCTGGTGTGACTGGCGCACAGCACACAACTTTCTCTTACCTTCGGTAATCGAATGTTGTGTACTGTGCTTGTCACACCAGATTTTTTGTGTCGACATGTATTTAGTTTCCGACAGTACGGTACATTCGATTTTCAAGATGTAAAATTTATAAGTATGACAAAATATTTATATTTTGTTACCATGGTAAAACCATTTCTCCTATCTTTTCTATGGAGAACAAGAGTAAAGTGGTCTTCAGAAGATTTCAATCACAAAATGAGAATATACATTTTAAAGAGAATCTAAAAAATAATTGATTTTTGAATTTAAAAAAAAAATCGTTGGAGCAAATTTTGAGAAAATCGAAAAAAACTGAAAAAGTGCATCAGTAAAGTACTAGTACTCTTTGACCGATTTTGTTCAAAAGCTTCGTGTCACGTCCCATGGGGGTGCCTAACTTAAATATACAATTTCAACCTCCTAGCTCAATTCCTTCATGCTTAAAATTGACACACACACACACACACACACACACAGACAGACCATGTCGCGAAAACCACTTTTTTGGATTCAGGGGTCCTCAAAACGTGAAGATCCATCAAAATCTCGACATCGAATTTTTGACATGAATCCAATACTTTCTCTCTCTATATATATTAACATATATATAGAGGTAAGAGAAAGTAAAAATTAAAGATTATTGGGACAGATTGTTTTTTTGTATTTGCTTGATAACAAAAAAATTAATTACGATAATTTTTTAATAAGTCATTAAACAAAAAATTATAGCTCTATGTCCCAATAATCTCTTATGAATTTAATTCATTTAAAAAAAATCTGGTGTGACTGGCGCACAGCACACAACTTTCTCTTACCTTCGGTAATCGAAAGTTGTGTACTGTGCTTGTCACACCAGATTTTTTGTGTCGACATGTATTTAGTTCCCGGCAGTAGGGAATATTTGAATTCAGATGTAAAATTTATAAGTATGGGAAAATATTTATATTTTGTTACCATGGCAACCATTTCTCCTATCTTTTCTATGAAGCACAAGAGTAAAGTGTGCTTCAAACAATTTTGAGGGCAAAACGAGAATATACATTTGAAAGAGCATCTAAAAAATAATTGGGTTTTTGAATTTTAATCAAAATCGTTAGAGCGAATTTTGAGAAAATCGAAAAAAACTGAAAAAAAGTACATCAGTAAAGTACTAGTATTCTTTGGCCGATTTTGATTAAAAGCTTATTTTTCCGGTCCCGGGGGTGTTTAACTTAAATATAAAATTTCAGCCTCATAGCTCTATTCCTTCATGCTTAAAATTGAACACACACCCACCCACACACACACCCACACACACACACCCACACACACACCCACACACCCACAGACAGACCATGTCGCGAAAACCACTTTTTTGGATTCAGGGGACCTCAAAACGTGAAGATCCATCAAAATCTCGACATCGAATTTTTGACATGAATCCAATACTTTCTCTCTATATATATATTACATATATACATAGGTAAGAGAAAGTAAAAAATATATATATATTTTTTTTTTCATTTCTGCTCTCTTTCTTAAAGTGAAGAAAAGAGAAATAATGTATAAGTAATAATTAGATTTGTATTTAATTATTATAGGGCCTAGTGAGAAAAGTAGAGTAAAAAATGCAAAAATGATTCGGAATGACGTTCGAAAAGCGCGCCAGAGCTAGCGAAATTGCCCTGTCAGGAGAGAAGAGACGGGGCGGGGCGTCGCGAGTTGAGGGTAGCAAGAGAAGGAATGAGAGAACAGGAGATACGAAAACTGTATCGGGTAAAGAGACGACGCTCTAAAGTGAAAAGCAAGTATTTGATCAATGCGCAAGCGCGAGCGAGATATCAGGTTCGAGTGAGAAACGAATACCGAGCAAATAACATATACTTTTTGTATCTGTTATTTGAGTATCAACAACTCGGGCATACTCGACTGGACCTGAACAGAACCCGTATTCCTTTCTCACTCGAACCTGATATCTCGCTCGCGCTTGCGCATTGATCAAATACTTGCTTTTCACTTTAGAGCGTCTTTTCTTTACCCGATACAGTTTTCGTATCTCCTGTTCTCTCATTCCTTCTCTCTTGCTACCCTCAACTCCCCGACTAGAAATTTTAATGTGAGACCTATTGGGGCCTCATTGGGTTGCCCATTAGGGACGTACATTGGGATGTCACGCAAAAACCAATCTGGCCCTAATTGGGCAATCCCACTTGGGCCCCGATGAGGAAGTCCCAAAGAGGTCCCAAAGAGGCACCCCATCCCCTAGCCTCATAGGGAAATCCCTATGTGGCCCCATAAAGATCCCTCAGGGATGTCACGCAAAAGCCAATCTAGCCCTAATTGGGCAATCCCACTTGGGCCCCGATGAGGTAGTCCCAAAGAGGTCCAA
>JAKCPI010019658.1:0-13670 GCA_023213315.1 Euborellia annulipes
TAATTATTAATATTAAACTATTAATAAAGCTATTAATTATTAATTATTATTAATTATTAATTAAAGCTATTAATAAAAAACAGAATATATGTAAAAACTTGCTATCTGACGCCTATTATTATATTATATGTCAGGTTTATAAATATTTTATATACGTTTTGATATGAATTTATAATGTTCAAATTTAACCAATAACGATAATCTTTCAGATTAATGAAGATATTTTACACTGATAAAAACGAATTCCTTATGTTTTGGGCGATTCATAATGTATATTTCAACAGTTTAGTTAAGAGGTAAAACTGAATTATTATGTATATATATATATTGAGAATTTTTAATTCTGGATTTTTGTTACAAAAAACCATGAAAATTAAAAGAAATTGTGTCATGTTGATTTATTTAATTGAAAAAATTGTAATTCTATTCTTGTAATTGCAGTTCCTGGCTCTGATGACGGCATTTTGCAGCCGAAACAAGTCAAAATTGCGCATACTTGTCAGCCAAGCCAAAAATACTCTGAAATAAATCAAGATAATTTTTTAAAAATTGTTTTGTCTTCTTGAAAATAACACCCTCTTCAACGGTCCAAGAATAAATCTACTCATTCATATGTTTGTTTGTATTTATGTATTCTATGAATGTAAATAAATCCCCAGCAGGCACTGGATTGAGTGGCGAGGCTAAGCCCGTCTAAGGCAATTTTAACGAAAATCGAAGCAAATTTTGAGAAAAACAAAAAAAAAAAACAATATAAGTAAAGTGTTAGTACTATTTTGACGATTTTATTTAAAAGCTAGTGGTGTGCTTGAGATATTTTGTTCACAGACATACATAAACAGAGTCCAATTTGACGGGGTCCACTATTTTGGACTCAGGAGACCTCCAAATAACAAAATCTCGACATCGAATCCGATATTCTTCTCTCCATAGGTAAAAGAAAGTAAAAAATTAATATAGGCCTATATATAAATATACTAGCCGCGCCTCCCGCCTTCGCGTCTAGCCAGGGGGGCTTCACCCCCTCGACCCCCCGCCAGCTGGCTCGGACCCTCGCCTTTTCTTCATTACGAGACGGGGAGATTCGCCCCCTGGACCCCCCCTCAGTTAACTCGGGTCTGCCTTTTCTTCATTATAAAAAGAAAATTATTACTATAACTATTCCAATTCAATGCCTGCTTGAAGATTTGCTTACTTTCATAGAATATATAAATGCAAAGAATACATAGATTTTCTCTATACATTTCCTATGGGAGAAATTGTAACTTTAGGAATTAATAACTCAAAAAGTTATAGGAATTTCGGGACTCAAGTATTTTTCCTGGACTCTCCATAATGTCTTTTATAAGACTAAAAAAATTTGGTTTCAAAATTCCAACGGGAAGTAGGTCAGGAGTCCGACGGACAGACAGACAGACACTCCGCTATTATTATATATAGATTTTATGTAAAAAGAAAAATATATTAGAAAAAATAATTTCTGAAAATAACTAGATTAGCGATGTTTGCTGGAAGATAGGCAACTCAAATGTTAATTTCTAGAAGGCTAGCATAATTGTCCGTTTTGGAATCGAATGAAAGGGTTATTTAAGTTGAGTGGTTTCAGTAATCAAACACGAATAAAAAGATAATCAAATCCGTTTATTATTCAAAAAGCACATTTTATCATGGCATCATCATATTTAAAAACCATCTATTAATTTACCTGGTGTTTATACTATTTATTAGAATAATCATCATCTTGTGGTTGATATCGTACAATTAAACCCATCCCATACTGAAGAACTGAACTATTATTTATCCCCTCCCTCATCAAGAACGAGGCTCAAATTGAGGATGATCTCAGGTGGAATAGTTGCTTGTTAAGTTGTTTCACGGCTATATTTCATGGTCTTGTATCTGACAGCTGGCTAATGTCCATCACCAGCCACCCACCATCAATTTCAAATTATCTTTTTTTTTTTTGTTTTTATAATACTTCAAATTATCTTTTTTACAAGCGATTATTTCGTAGTAGTAGCTTTATAAACCTCCAAAAGCATCTTCCTCGTTAAGAAATCAACTTTTTTTTTTTACTTTCTCTTTCATATATACATAGAAAGAGAGTAATGGATTCATGTCAAAAATTTGATGTCGAAATTTTGATGACAATACATGTTTTGAGGTCCGCTGAGTCCAAAAAAAGTGGGTCCTCTCTCTTTGGGACCAGAATAAAGTATGTAGGAAATGAGTTATGGGTCTGAAATTTTATATTTAAGTTAGATACATTACTGAGGTGGGAAAATAAAATTGGCCAAAGAGTACTAGTATTTTATGTATGTACTTTTTCAGTATTTTTTGATTTTCTCAAAATTCACTCAATCGATTTTGATTAAAATTTATAAATTCATTGATTTTTAGATGCTCTTTAAATTTTACATTCTCATTGTAGTCTGAAAATTGTTTGAAGCACATTTTACTCTTATACTTCATTGGATACTTCATAGGATAGTACAAAAATTTAAATATTTGGATGTGACGAGCACAGAACACAACTTTCAATTATCGAAAGTTGTGTGCTATGCAATCCCACCAGTTATTTTACTTTGAGATTTCCACACACAAAAAAATAACTCTTTTGCAAACTATTTGTATAGAAGAATTCAAATTGAAAAAAATAAAATGATCAAAGGCAATATCATTATCAACATTATCCCTTTTTGCTTTATCTTTCAATCTTCATAAATTGTGTTTTTATATATATAAATATTTCAAGGCTTTTTTGTTCCCGAATACATAATTCATTCTGTTTATTCTGTTTATAATTAGCAATGTAAGGGAATAAAATCAATATTTATTTATTAATAAATAAAGAATTGCGACTCCCGACGGTACCTACATTTTTCGCTTATTTAAATTAATAAATACTTGGTTATATGTTTTATTTATTAATTTTATATATTAAAAAAAAAATCATTAAAAGTAATAATGGATGTTAGTACTGCGGAGCATTACTAAAACGAAGAAAGATTTTTTTCACTACCGGCATTGGCTCTAAAAATTATAATTCTATTAGCCCCGCCACTCAACTTTAATTATCTATCATCATTACTATATAAATTTTTATAAAGCACAAGCCACTGACTTCCTGCATGGTCTGTTTACCACTCTCTTTAGCTGATTGGCTAGTCAAAGGAAGTGGAGTCAGAGAGGGAAATTTAAAACTTTAAAATCTTGCATTTGCCCGCCAAAATTTCCAAACAGTGAGGAAGAATAAGTTTGATGTATTTTCTCGCCGAAAGCGAGCAAGGGGGTCCAGTCCCGCCGAAGTCGGACCTTTGCCACTTGTATTCTATATTATACTTTATTACTTTTGCAATTATATAAAATACAAATTCTGTCTGTCTGTCTATTTGTAACACATATACTCCGAAACTACTTGTTGAATTTTCATCGAGTTTTTTTTTTTTTTTTTATTGGTAAAAAAAACAAATTTCAAATCTCTCACATAAACACATTTAGTGTAGTTCAATTTGGCAGTCTTCAAAACATAGACATCGCTAACTTGTTATGATGACTTATACTCCGTGTCAAAAGTATTATTCACTTTTTCAAAAACAAATTAGAAGTTAATTATTTAAAAAAACGTATTTATTTCATTGCTATAAATTTTTCCCTGGCATATTAATTATTTATTAAAGTTAAATTATCCATAAACATTTATTTACTCATGTGAACTATTGATTTATGTAATTTTAACGAGTAATGTATAATTAAGCATAATAATAACGATGAAATATGATAATAAGTACGGGTTGAATAATTTATATTTTATTTAATATCCAATAATTGAGTTCTAACGAATCCAAGCCCTCAAAAAAAAAAAAAACATAATTAAGGTTCTATTTAAAATATTTATTTATTTTTCTCTCTCCCATTTGCATTTTTTAAAATAAATCCTCAAGCTGTAATGTTTTCTGTCAAAATTGTTATGGATTTCAATTATACAAAGAGCATGACTTATGGACGGGGGGGAATTTTTTCGTCTTCGTCTACACTTAAGAAGAACTACTTCTCAGAAAATAAGATTTATTTATTATTTGAGGAACAATAGTGACAGGAAACATAAACAAAAGATTAGATGTTTGAGATTTGGCATGACACAGACAAGTTGAAGGGGGGCATTTCTTCTGTTCGGAAACATGTTCATTCCAATGATGAGGTCCTTCGTTAAGAGTCACGATTATGGTATACACCGATAGATTGCAAAAAAATCGTCTGGAAAAACTATTTCCCTTAAATGAGCAAAAAAAAAAAAAAAAAAGATAAGAGATAACAATTCTACTGAAATGAATGAAACCAATCAGAGATAAAATCTCTCTAAAATTGTTAATTAATTGTAAATTGTAAGAAATCTGGTGTTGCTCCCAAGAGTGAATAATTTAGACTATATAGGGGGAATATGATAGTAGAGTATTTTTACTTTCTCTTGCCTATATATGTATATATAAAAACTATTGGGTTCATGTCAAAAATTCAATGTCGAATTTTGATGTTTGAGGTCTCCTGAGTCCAAAAAAGAGTCTCCGGCCAAATAGTCTGTCTGTGAACAAAATATCTCAAGAACGAAAAGAGCTATGAGATAGAAATTTTATATTTAAGTTAGGCAACACACTAAAACATGAAAATAAGCTTTTGAACAAAATTTCCCAAAAAGTACTAGTACTTTACTGATGCACTTTTTCAGTTTTTTTCGATTTTCTCACAATTTGCTTAAACGATTTTGACTAAAATTCATAAATCAACTTAAGGAGAAGGAACACTGGGGTGAAAAATTTAAGAGTTCCTTCTCTTATAGCGAGGTCAGGTGTCTGAACTGAACCCTTTAGAGCAGCTCAATAATTTATTTTTATATTCACTTCCATACCCCCTTCCCTTTCCTTCCCTTTTTATATATGTAATATGTAATGTAAATGGCCTCATCAGTTTCCGAAATAAGGAAAACTGCTTCAAAGGGCCTTTGTACCTCCAAATAAACGAAATATTTTGAATAATAGGACGTGGCTGTAGCTGATATGTTTAATGGAAAGAGGATGCAGCCAAATAATAGAGCCTCTATTCAGTAACGAACACTCTTTATTAGGAACGTTTCGGCTGGGATCAATCAAAATTCAAATTATTTTATGTTTGACTCTAAGGTTTATTTACAGCAAAGAGGTCTTCCTATGGGTGGATCTCTTAGTCCAGTGGCGGCAGACATAATTATTAAAAAATTTTACAATTCCATAGTTAAGCCACTTGGTCTCCCCTTCTATTTCCAATACGTTGATGACTCACTTACGAGCGTGCCTTCTAACAAAGTAAATGATATTTTGTCAAAGTTCAATAGTTTCCATCCTGATTTAAAATTTACCTTTGAAGAGGAAAATAACAATAGCATACCCTTCCTAGACCTTCTGATTCTAAAAAGACAAAATGGCTTATTAGATTTTGATGTATATAAAAAACCCTCAGATAGTGGAAGATTCACTAATTATTACTCAAATCTACCAATTGTTTATAAATTAAATACATTAAATTATTTTTTGAGAAGAATTTATGAATTGAGTGATATAAAATTTCATCAAAAAAATTTAGAAACATTTAGAGAAGCCGCTAAAAGAAATTGTTACCCTAATCATGTTATCAGTAAGGTCATATATAATTACCAAATGAAATATGTTAATAAAAGTATTAATGTGACAGGGCAAAATGTTACAAATATATCAGTTAATACTCAAAGCATGTATTTCTCGTTAACATATATCCCTTATGTGTCTGAAAAAATAATAAAATTATTACATAATTTTAATATAAAAATAGCTCAAAAACAACAAAAAAACATATCTTTCCTGTTTAATAATAAAGATAGCGTACCACAAAATAAAATCAAAAACACTATATATCTAATCAATTGTTTAGATTGCCCACAGCCCTCTAGTGTTTATATTGGCCAATCTGGCAGATATCAGGGGGTCAGAATTACAGAACATAAGAGTAGCGTAAAACTTAAAAAATTAACGACGGCTCTCAGTACGCATGCTTTTGAGACAGGGCATAGATTTGATTTTAATAATGTGGTAACTCTCTCTGTGGAGAATAACACTGCAAAAAGGCTAATAGCTGAAAAATGCTTTATTAAAAAATATGGTAATAGGGCTTTAAACTTCCAAACAGACTGTGTGGGATTGAGTAATTTCTATGCTGCCCTTCTGTGTGACAACAATAATTAGTAAATATATAGTTGTATTTTATAAAAAAATAAACATTCACCTAATTTGAGCAATGAGATTTGAATTGTATTATATAAAAAAAAAAAAAAAAAAAAAAAAAAAATTATCCATAAATAAAAAATTGTAACATCTTAGAAATATCCTATTTTGCTATTTTTGAATATTCTTTTTAATTCAATTTAAGGAAAAAATTTTATTTAAATAAATCAGATGTTTAAATTTTATATTATTATAAGCTCAACCTTCATGTTATCACTTGTTGGTATTAAGAAAATATTACATTCATTCGACCTATAATGCAATCAATCTTGTATTGTTAAACCATGACAACTCTATTTATATATGAAAAATATAAATATACTGTAAGTTTATTTATTATTATAATATTCATGTTAATATGAGAAAAATTTGATAAATGAATGTATTATAATTTTCTAGCTTTGAAGGCTGAAGATGGCAGGGTTGATCCCAGCCGAAACGTTCCTAATAAAGAGTGTTCGTTACTGAATAGAGGCTCTATTATTTGGCTGCATCCTCTTTCCATTAAACATAAACGAAATATTTGTGAAATGGAAGAAAAAAATAAATAAATAAATTATGTATAAATATTTCAAATGTATTTTGGAGGACATAAATAAATATTATTACTATAATTATTTTTTAGATGCTCTTTAAAATGTATATTCTCATTTTGCCATTGAAATTGATTGAAACACACTTTACTCTTGTACAGTGGAAGCCACAAGTGCCTGATCTGCTCGAGAATAGCTTAGTCAAATAAACCGTTATTTTTAAAATAAATAAATATTCTTTTTTTTTTTTAAAGCTACTTTTAAGATAACACTCCTGAAAGCTAAGCATTTTGGTTGTCTAAGTTCAAAGCTCCATTTTCGAACAGATCAGGCATTTTGGCGCCCACTGTACTTCAGGAGAAAAATAACAAAATCTGTTTTACATCTTTTTTTTTTAAATATTGTCAGAAACTAAATAAAAATCTGGTTTGACAACAATAGACACCAGATTTTTAAACATTATTTTATAAGCCTCCATATGACGTATAATTTTTTATTTACTTTGAGAACTTTCTAATCGAAATTGTCACCCGATTTTTTTTTTTTTTTTTTTTATTAAAACCCACCAAAAGCTTTATTGAATTATTAAATTCGCCGGGGATATGATAAATGTGTGTTTGGAAAAACTATGAATGAGTCAGAGATGCTCCCTGGGGACCACCTAGCCAATCACACGGGATGTTTTCACTGGGAATTACTATGTTTGCCGCCCTCCCGCGGACACCCCATCTATCGAACACATACATAGAGACGACGACGACGACGATCCCTTATTTTCATTACGTTGATCCATCTTAATTCAGTTTATCACATCTGGGTCCCGGAGGGAGGCATGCAACCCTCTCAAGTCCTCTGTCCCCAAGGGACCCAGCGCCCTTTCGCCACTGCAACAACATGCACTACATTCAAAATACACTTCAGATGAAGAGAAGGATTTTTACATATCCATTGACCTTAGAAAGATTTAAACATACTAGCCGCAGCACCTGCCTTCAGAGCTTCGCCTCCCTGCACCCTAATCCAGTGTCTGATTGAGAATTTACATTTAGAATACATAAATGCAAAGAATACATAAATGTTTCCTCATACATTTCTTATAGGAGAAATCGTAACTTCAGAAATTAATAACTCAAAAAGTTATAGGAATTTCGGGATGAAAATAATTTTCCTGTAATCCCGAGAAGGTCCTCTTTAAGCATATAAAATTTGGTTTCGAAATTACGGTAAGTTGCCTAAATAGAGCTAATTATCTAATATATTAAGCAAATCCAAGCAGTGATGAAAATCGGGATAGGTGGCACTTAACAAACAAGACTGTTGAATGCCATCGATATGGTGTAGCGGGCTAGGGTTTGATATGTGTGTCTGTGTATTTAAAAGCCCCTCCGGTAAACAAAATGTATTTAATTTATAAAAAGCCGAAATATTATTCACTTTCTATTTGAATTCGAGTATGAAATAATTTTCACAACATGGGGGGGGGGAGTGAGCAAAGTGTGTATGGGAAAGGGGATTCTACTGCTTGTTGTTAGGGCTTCTGAAGGGCAGGCAGAGAGACCCCCGAGGCCCACAATGATTATTATAATTGAATCAGTTGGTCGCGTGGCCCTCAGTCTAATTAAGATGTCTCTTTTATGCCACGTGCAAGCCAAGTGGTCCATTGGCCCCCCCCATCTCTTTGTTAATTATATTGTGAACATATATAATAATATTTGCTAGCGAATTTTCTTTTTGTAAACATAATAAAAGAATAAAATTAGTTATTTACAAAAAAATAAATATTGAAATTGCTAATTGAAGAAAAATTTTCTATTTTGTTTTTTTCTATTATAAAATTAATTGTATTTCAATCAGGGAAGTTATTTACATGACGGCTTAAGGGTGAATGAAAATTCTATAGACCCGCTCTCTTTTAATCTATCTGCTTACTATGAAAATAAATTATTACTGTAACTAGCCCTGGACACCCCTCCAGCCTGCGGCGGACCCTCGTTTTTTCTTAATCAATTTTTCAGTCAACTCGTTTCAGGCTTATAAAAAGACATCACCCCCCTCAGGGGGTGCCTAACTTAAATATAAAATTTCAACCTCGTAGCTCATTTATACCCGTCGTTCCTTGCGGAAGAAGGAATCCTTATATCTATACATTTATATAGGCATAAGGATTCCTTGTTCCTCAAGTAATGACTATGAATACGGGTTCTTGAGATACTTTGTTCACAGACAGACAGACCATGTCGCGAAAACCACTTTTTTGGATTCAGTGGACCTCAAAACGTGTATATCCATCAAAATCTCGACATCGAATTTTTGACATGAAACCAATACTTTCTCTCTCTATATGTATATATTAACATATATATATATAGAGGTAAGAGAAAGTAATTATACGTCATATGTAGGCTTATAAAATAATGTTTAAAAATCTGGTGTCTATTGTTGTCAAACCAGATTTTTATTTAGTTTCTGACAATATTAAAAAAAAAAAGATGTAAAAACAGAATAATATTTATATTTTGTTATTTTTCTCTTTTCTTTCTTATGAAGTACAGTGGCCGCCAAAAGTGCCTGATCTGTTCGAAAATGGAGCTTTGAACTTACCTGGTAGACAACCAAAATGCTTAGCTTTCAGCAGTGTTATCTTAAAAGTAGCTTTTCCCCTTCAGTTGCATTAAAAAAAGATTATTTATTTATTTATTTATTAACTATTAACATATATAGAGGTAAGAGAAAGTAAAAATAACACTCTTCTTTTTTTAAAAAAGATTTAGATATATATTATATATAATGGCGGAGTGTCCGTCTGTCTGTCTTTCTTGGTCCATTGAGAGTAGCATCCTAGATCTCTCTAAGGAAAAAAAAAATAAAAATTTAATTATATAAACAATTTTTATTATTTTTCAGCATACCAATACCGATATTTTGTCCCCTGACAGACCAGATTGCTTTATAGGTAAGAGAAAGTAAAAATTTTGATCCAATCTAAAGAAATTAGTGAGCAATTAATTTAAAAATCAATTCATGAATTGGTCACAGGAAAACAAAAAAAAAAATTATTTGAAAATTTTAGTTTTATTTATTATCTATAGAGAACATGGAACAAGCATTTCAAAAAAAAAAAAAAAAAAAAAAAAAAACAAAGCAAATGTTCAATGATTATAACGATTCTTTGTCCTTGAGAAATTCGGCACAGGATGATAGTTATTGTTTGTTCTCAAAGGACCGGAGCAGAGGAGACACATATGCCTGACTAAGGGCCTTCCCCCCCCCCCCTCGTCTTCTTTGTCAACAAGGGTCCACGGGCTTTTTAAAGTTTTCTCAAAAGCCATTGACAGAGAACACAGCAATATATTATATAAATTGGATTAACCGGAACAAAAATAACAACGTCACGAAGCATAAGAAAGGTTAACTTATACAAAAAATATCTGGTGTGACTGATCGCACAGTTTGACACACCAGATTTTTCGTGTCGATATATATATATTTAGTATCCGACAGTACGGTTGAAAAAATTAAAAATATTTGTATTTTATTGTAATTTCTCTCTTATGAAGTACAAGAGTAAAATGTGCTTCAAGCAATTTCAAGGACAAAATGAGAATATGCATTTTAAAAAGAATAAACAAAATAATGGATTTTTGAATTTTAATCAAAATCGTTAAAGCAAATTTTGAGTAAATTGAAAAAAAACTGAAAAAGTACATTAGTAAAGTACTAGGACCCTCCCCAAGGGCTGTGATTTTTATAAAATTTAGTATTACTCTTAAATAAAATATTTCAAAATATATCTACGAGTATATATTTATCTAAATGTCAATCTTATTAAATTATCATTTGACACAATATAAACAGAAATTTTAATAACATTAGTAATGTATAATGTGATCATTCACGATACAAATAATGATTCTAATAACAAATGATTAATAATTAAAAAAATATGGTGTGGCAAGCACAGCACCCATCTCTCTCTTTTGTTTTGTTCTGTGCTTCTTACAACAGATTTTATTTTGAAAATTCATTAGATTTATTTATCTTAAAAATCGGAAAAAAAAAACTGAAAAACTGCAAAGAATACATAACAAATATTTCCTCATACATATTTTCCTTTTGGAGAAATCGTAACTTTAAAACAAAAAGTTACAGAAATTTCGGGATGGAAATAATTTTCCTGTAATCCTATACAATTTGTTACGAAATTACTGGAAATTGCATTAAAAAAATGGTAAAAGACAGATGGACACATGGGCGTAGCCAGACTTCTTGTTAGGGGGGCCAACCCCTCGTTAGGGCAAAAGAGGGGGGTTTGCAATTAATATATACATAGAGTATTAATTATTTATTTAAATTAAAAAAAAATTAAATTAATGTAGTGAATTGGGGTGTTAAAAAAAAATTTCCAATGGGAATATATATATATATATATATTTTTTTTTTAATTTTTAGGACCAGCCAGGGGGGGCAACGGCCCCCCCTGCCTCCCCCCTGGCTACGCCCATGGATGGACATTGGCAAATTATATAATAATATCAATCAACGCCAATTAGTGCTGAAAATTGGGATCGGTGGCCCAAGACTGTTGAACGTATTATATTTAAAAGGCAAATTTTATATGCTATCAAAAGTTAATGTTTCTAAATAATAGAGAAAGGAATTTTTTTTCTATGCTCAAGACTATTGTACTATCTTCAGCACATTCTTCAACTTAATTATTACTTTTTATTTTAAAAAGCCCATCAGTTATTGATCACTCTATTTTATTTTTCTCTTGTTTAACTAAAAATAGTTGCACTGCAATTTGAAAGGATTTCCATGTTGTACTCAAACTGCATTCCCACCCCCACCCCCGAAAAGTTTCTCATTCTTTTTTTTCTAAAAACCCAAAGTGCTTGTCTTGCTTTTAGAGGTCGGCATTACTTTGAACAGGTATAAAGGGGTTGATCGGCTTACAAAATGATACATTTCATTTTAAGGGGTTACTTACTTTAAGATTTTTTATCCATTTATATCCCGCTTTTGATTCTTTTGTTTCAAAAGTTTTATATTGCAAATGGTATAAAAGCATGAATATTTCTATAGATGAAAAGACCCGTTCAATCCATATTAACATCACTACAATACGTCATACTAAACAGGGCTAATAATAAAAAGCTTTAATTGTATCCATTTGAAATTTATTATAATTGAGAGTATTTCCATGTTATAAACTTGGAAATATAAAAGTACAGGTGGGGGTGGGGTCTTAATCTCCCCCTCCCCCTTTTTGGTTATTTTATTAGCTAGAGTCATCCAGTTTGTCACGACCGAAAAACTCTATACAAAAAGAATGCTTAAAAAATTACCTTTCATTTCTCTATACAATTGTGTATATTATAATAAAAAAAAAGCAGCGGTTTATATACAGGGTGTCAGGTAACTTTTGTGGCGGACCCTCGCCTTTTTCTTAATTAAATTTTTTTTTTTTTTTTAAACATTCACACTTTTTCTCATTCACTCACACTCACACACACATTCACACTGTCTTCAGCTCAGGCCATATAAGACATTTACGATAACCGGTGTTATGAATTTATATATATTAGGGTCCAGGCATTTTTATTTAAGCCATCTGGTATCCAATTGGCTTAAATAAAATCATCGAACACAGGGTCGAACCCGCGACGTTTGGTATACCGGGGTTAGCACGCTAACCTGCGCTTCGCCGCCATGCCTCGTGGGCAAAAAAAAAAAAAAAAAAAAAATTATATTGCTATATTCTAATCCAGTGCCTGCTTGAGGATTTGAAATAGATAAATGCAAAGAATACATAAATATTTCTCTATACATTTACTATGGGAGAAATCGTAACTTAGGAATTAATAACTCAAAAAGTTTCGGGAGGAAAATAATTTTCCTGTTATCCCAAGAAGGTCCTCTTTAAGCATATAAAATTTTGGTTTTTAAATTCAATCGGGAAGCGGCCAATGAAATATGACAGATAGATGGACATTAGCGTTTTATATATATAGATATGTTTATGATGACGGCACTAATGCTCTCAAAATGGTTCTAATCAGGGCAGAAACATCAGCAGTGAAGGAAAAATACTATTACCTGCTCTCTTTTTTTTTCTCATTCTACCTTCAATCCTATAAATCTTCAAATCTAAATATACTTTAAAAAATATTATAGTTATGGCATGCCCTGTGCTATACAAAATAGTTTTTTGTGTAAAAGATTAAATATTCTAGTTCTCATCAACGATAATGTATTTATTATAGGGCTAGTATCAAAAAAAAATATTTTTTTTCACAATAAGATGTTTATTTAAAATAGAGAAATCTTACAGATGTGTATGAACTTTTATATATAAAAAAAAAAAATGGTTTAAGAAACAAAAATATAAACACAAAATACATTTGTTTAAAGATTTATCAAAAAGGTTATTCGCCTCCAAGTTGTTAGTTTTCTAATCTTAAAAGAATTCATTTAAATATATTTGAAATTTTATTGATAGTCTTTTTTTTTCAATAAAAAGCTTTATCAAAATTTTAAGTTTTTATTTAAGATGTTCCCGTGGGAAAGAAAATATATCTTTAGGAAAGGAGGGGCGTTTACTAATTATATATAACTTATTCGCTAATGTCCTGCTCTAACCCCGCATTTTCAAAACCAAATTTTATATGCTTAAAGAGGACCTTCCAGGGATTACAGGAAAATTATTTTCATCCCGAAATTCCTATAACTTTTTGAGTTATTAATTGCGGAAGTTACGATTTCTCCCATAAAAAAATGGATGAAAATTTCTATATTCTTTGCAATATTAGTAAATATTAAAGAAAAGCCCTAATATAAAAATATTTGT
>JAKCPI010019659.1:0-20995 GCA_023213315.1 Euborellia annulipes
TCCAGAAAAGAATTATATTATATTTGCCACTCACTCATAGGCCTACATTTTGCAAATTATTTCCTGTGATAAAATTGAAACAAGTCGAGAAATGAAGATGCTGAAGTTGAATTACTTAGAAGAATAGAATATTTCATCCACGTAATCAACGTATCCAACATTCAAGAATTGAAATTGACTCATTTGTGTCTGTTACTGGAGGGTGAGATCTCGCATCTCGCACCTTTCAATCCCGATGAGGAGATTTCTCGAACATCAACCAGCTAATCCAGATCCTTAATCTGCAGCTTAGCTATTCGCCACCTCATTCAAGAAACTTTTCTATAAATCATTTGGACATCATTTACTAATATTAAAATCGAAGAATGTCCTAGAATTTGTTTCTTTTTATTTTCTACCACTTTCAAGATACAGTGAAAAATAAATTTTTTTTAAATGACCACAAGCCGCTAGAGTAAGGCTATTTATTCACATCGAAGGGCTTTAAAAGAAGATGAAGATAATTTTTTTGGGGGGCTTGGAAGGAACCTCTACGTGCTGTCTCCTAGGAACGTTGTCTTATCTAAAATACACAGCTAATCCTTAAAAACAACAAAATACTTCAAACAGAATTATAAAAAGATAAAATTATAAAGCAGCCCGATAAAAAATAAAATTTTTGTATATTTTTATGAGCTCAGGCATTCCAAAAAAGGACGCTTTATTCCCTTAAAATTTGAATCGTTTTTTACAAAATTGATATGATCATATTGGTATGACAAGCACAGTACACAACTTTCAATTACCGAAGGTAAAGAAAATTGTGTGCTGTGCGACCATCACACCAGATTTTTTATTACTTAATTTCTAGAGGAATAGTGGTTGGATGAGAGGCGCCAAAAATGACCAGGCACGGCACTGCAAAGAATTCAGATATCAAAAATAATCGTTTTTATTTTAATAGTTCAAGAGTCGCTATCTCTTATTATCTCTTATCATAAAAAAAAACGATTAATTATCCAATATTACTCGGCACAAAAATAAAATCAGCTGTCACACAAGATTTTTTTTTATATTTCTTAAAAATTGGACCTTTTAGCGAAACAAATGGGAAAAATGTAAGAGAAAGTATAAATCAATTTATTTCTGATAAAATAAAATAAAAAATAATTAGAAAAAAAATCATTGTGTGGTTTTATGAAACCACGATGCAAGTGAAACTTTTTTTCGGATCGTAGGCGTTTAACAGAAGATTTTCAGAAAATTATTCAATTATGGGTATTAAAATTGCGTTTTTAATCTTACTAATAATTGGAAAATGGGAAATCAAAAGACGCATGTTAAAAACTGAGAACAATATTTATTTAGTAATTGAAGATTTGAATCATTTTAAATTATTTTAAAAATTATATTTTATCAATTTAAAAATTGAATTATTAAATCTCACAATTGTTTTTTTATAATTCGTCATATATATTAAATTTCAACTTTTCTATTTTTGTCGTCACGGCTTGTGGCGTCATGGCTTCGTAGCGTCACGGTCTTTTGACGCTTGTAACGCGACATGCTGATAGAAGAGCGAAAAAAATTTGAGGCCATCAAATAAAAGTTTCACCTTAAAACAAACTTAGAAATTAAAAGCTTAGAAATTAAAAGCGATAGAAAAATAAAATGTCATTCATAGTGCTGATTTTGATTCCAATCCCATTTGGATGGGAGAAGAAGAAGAACAAGGAAAAGAGTATTTGATCGTCATTTGGCGGTGCATCTTCCTCTTCCTTCAAGGCTGAATGACCACTCTTTGTTGCTGATAATGGGGCACTGAAAAGATGACGCCACCGGGCGCCCTGGCTCGTCTCTTTCTGAGGACATAGATTATCACCACGACGGTGGCAAAGACGACCACTACCACAGGGATCACAATGGCGAGCACGATGTAGACGGTCACCCAGTAGTCGCCATAAGAACTGAAACAAATATATCGCACTATTAGGACTAAATGAAAAAATCTGGTGTGACTGGCGCACTACACACAACCCTCTCTTATCCTTCGGTAAGAGAAAGTTGTGCACCGTGCTGGTCACACCAGATTTTTTGTGTCGAGATATATTTAGTTTCCGATAGCACCTTAGTTTCAAATGTTGACTGCTTGAAATAAACTATGGTTATTTTTCAAAATTTTAATCTCATATTTGGACATTTTATACACAATATAGAATCGTAAATAAATACAAAATTCCATAAGAATTGGAAAAATTTTTTTTAAAAAGTTAATGGAACCTCCATTTTGAATTGAAATTAACATACAAATCCCCATATGGGGATTTAACATTGGCTCTATGGAAGGAAGAGCCGAAAAATGAATTTGAAAAATCTGAACTACTGCATGACTAAAGTGTCCTTCAAATTTTCAAAATAAAAAATATATTCTAAAATATGCTTATACTCGTTGATAATATTTTTCCCGATACTAATCTCTTTGTCTCTTGTTGTGCACATTAGTTCTGAGGAGGATCCCAACCGGGATCGAAACGTCAACATAATGGGAATAAAAATAATGAAATACAACTAGCTGCGAATTTTCTTCTTCTTTTCACCTGGATATAAAAAATAGTTGAATTATATGAATTTTAATCTAAAAAGAGCCCTCGGGCTTGCGTTCTGGCCTTCTATACCAAGGGCCGCGGGTTCGGATCCCAGGATTTTATTTAAGCTATTTGGACAGCATTGCTCTGTAAATTTCACACTTTCGTTTGATCTAATAAAAATGACACCTCACATCTTCAAGATTAATTCAGAAAAAATAAAAACTTACCAGCAGGTATTACATCCACCCTTATAATCGTAATCACAACAATAAAAATCACCAGAGCAATATGAGCTCATCGTTTCTTCTTAAATAATAATAAAAAAAAAAAAAACAAACAAACAGCGAGCCAGCCAGCCACGTAGGTGCGTTATCATATCACAAGTGGCTTGTTTGCGGTTATATCAAATGGGAATATACTATATTTAATATAATTTACGTCACGCGGTGGACGATAACGTCAGAATTGATTTTTTCTTTTTTTTCTTTGAGAGTTTTCAGCATCTGAGCCCTAATATATCCTAAACTCTAAGCGATTACTGATATTTACGGTTGATTTAAACAAATATTAATATTTGAACTACAAAAAAAAAAAAAAAACAATGCTTAGCTTTTATTTAATTGCCTTTCATGCAAAAATATTTGATCTTCAATGTCTAATCATTTCCCCTTTCAATTTTTAAGTTTTTAATTTCATAGGATCTCAAGCCAGGTGATTCAATTTCTAATCTTCACACAGATTCCAGGATTTTTCAATTTATGAATAAGGAAAAATTTCTTTTGTTAAAATTTATTGGCCAACTCGATGCGCAATCCAAGTTTCGTTCTATTAGACATCAACAGGGCCTCAATTTTAGAAGATCCATTAGAAGATATTTTCAATCACCTTAATTAGCCAACAGAAAAATTGTTTCATGTATATATAATATTATTTGATCTTCAGATTTTAAACTATTTATATATATATATATATATATACATAAATTACAAAAACAAATCAATTTATAAACTGTTCAGTTCCTGAGGTTTTTTGTTTCCCTACTTGTTTGAAATCAATTTTTCAGAATACAATAATATATTTATATAAACTTATATTAATTTCAGGAGGAGTGGCTGAATATACCGTATATTGAGTAGTGAGGATATCCAGGCAGCCAAAAACACAATAAAGAAAATTATATTTGTCTTTATTTCATATCTTTGTCTACGTTTCGGCCGATATTCCGGCCTTCATCAGGACAAATGCTGTTTGCCTCGAGCTCATAGAGGCTCTTGGCAACTCCTGACACTGTGTTTGAGCGAACATTCGTCGGATGTCATGACTTCAATAGTCTATTGAACCAGAAGTCATGCCATCCGACGAATGTTCGCTCAAACACAGTGTCAGGAGTTGCCAAGAGCCTCTATGAGCTCGAGGCAAACAGCATTTGTCCTGATGAAGGCCGGAATATCGGCCGAAACGTAGACAAAGATATGAAATAAAGACAAATATAATTTTCTTTATTGTTTTTTGGCTGCCTGGATATTCTAAATAAACTTATATTTTTATTTCTTAATTAAATCTTGCGTTTTTATTTTTATTTTATAAAACTAATATTCCTGATGATGTCTAATAGGTCGAAACTTAAATTGCACATCGAGTTGGCCAATAAATTTTAACAAAAAATAAGAGCAATTTTATTTTTCCTTATTCATAAATTGAAAAATCCATCTAACTAAACCTGGAATCTGTGTGAAGATTAGATTTAAATTTTTATATCGTTGACTTCTCGTGGGTGGTACTAAGAAAAAGAAGATTTCCTTTGTATCCAAGAGGATAATTGCCATAATTGATAGCTTTGTTGTGCATTTCTATGGATACTGAATTAAAATTTAAGAATTGAGGATGAAACAAACATCTCAAAATTCTTAGAATGAAGTATATTAAGGCTAAATCAATATACATTATGTATAAAAATGATCATTCATATTGAATGTCCGGGAAATCATAATCAATGGTAAGATTTATTTTAACTCCTAAAAGGGAGAGATATTTGGACATGGAATAATTAAATTTTTTTTTTTATTAGAATAAACCTCAACCTCTGAACCTTCATCTTCTCATCTTCATTCCATTGCCTTCACCTTCGTTTCGGTCCCTTTTAAACATCTTCATTTGCACCCTTCCTTTCGGCCTTCGATCTTTCAATCACTCATCAAAATTCCTCATCACCACCTTCATAAACAAGACCAATGAAATTATCAACTCGGAATTGTTTATTAAAGAAAAAAATGAAAATGGATAAATGTTCTTCTATTCACAAATTTAAAGCTAAATAACAACTCCACATTGCAATATTTTCTAATTTCTAGTAGCATCCCTTTCAAAATAATAATCTACACTAGTGGATTTCAACAAGGGAGGCGCCAAAATTATTATTTTGTAATTTTCAGTTTTATTTATTTATTTATTAAAGCTTTTGTGGTTTGAACTATTATTATTAGAAATTCTTTTCGACACCTTCCTTGTCCTAGCCACTAATTTAATTTTTTTTTTTGTTCATAATATAATGTTCTATTGGTGGTATGTACAATAAACTTAAAGTAGATACGTAGGACTTATAGATGGTAGTTCAGTCAGGATAAGTAAACAGAAGAAATAAAATCAGCAGCTAGTTGTATTTCATTTTTTATTCCCGTGATCACGTTGACGTTTCGATCCCGGTTGGGATCATCATCAGAACAGATGGGTGTTGAGGATGCACCCAACCAGGATCGAAACGTCAACGTGATCACGGGAATAAAAAAAAATGAAATACAACTAGCTGCTGATTTTATTTCTCCTTAGTAAGGTGACCATTTTTCCTCGATTCAATGCAGGACATTCACGACAAAAAAAAAAAAAATTTTATATAAGGGAAGTTAAAAAAGACAAATAGAGTATTTTAAATGATTTCGTTTAATAAAACAAAAACAAAAAAAAACAAAAAAACAATTGTATAAAAATATCACAAAAAAAAGGTCAACATAAAATTAATTTTTAAAAATAAATATTTAAATCTTTAATAAAAAGCAGTTACAAATAAAATACAGGACTGTGCCGCAATATGCGGGACGAATGGTCACCCTAATATATGTTTATGTTTCAACTAGAGCCTACTTTGAACATTTGTATTCGGATATCAGGTGACCATTTCTGCTTTATGAGGCGGCTTCTAACTTTTGCTCAGGGGCCCACTCTTGTGGGTACGAGGATGGCGACCACAAGCTGCCCTAGCTGGGATGAGACTGGCAGTACTTGTGTTCTTAGCGTGTTAGTCTCTTTCCTTCTATATTTTCAACAGGCGTCAGACCGTGCGACGGGCCGGCCTGTTCTATTTCATTCCCGGTCGCAAAAACCCCCTCCGCCAACCAGTGGCGTAACGTTTTTTTAGCTGCCCCCATCCCCCCCCCCGCAACCTTTATTTCGGGCCCCATTATTAGACCATACAAAAAATATTTTTAAAATACAGTATATCCCTGAACCCTGAGGGCCCGGGCCCTATCAAAGAGAAATTTTCATTAAATTTTTCCATTTTTATCGGAGCTCTGAGTACCCGTGCGCCCTTCAAGGTCCGCCCCCCCCCCCGCATCGCAGGGTCTGAGGGGGCGTACGTTACGCCACTGCCGCCGACCCCGCACCGCGGGATTAAGGCCAAAAAAGAAGCTTCGAAGCTCTTAGAATCACATATCCCCTTTCCCCTTCTATCTTTTACTCACCCAAATTGTCCTGTTTTATTGGCTCACTCTATGTAAATAAAATTCTCATATTTCCACCCTCTATTTATGTGTTAAATACAAAAAAATACAATGTTTATTATTCGCAAATTTATTTTGAAATTTTTGTTATTTCTTGCATCGCCATGAGATAGATACGTAGATCACCTATCAGGCTAGAGCTAGAAAGCTCCATTGTCCGTTTTCAATTATAAATTATTAGTTAATACATCAAGATAATAAGTTTACAAAGAGTATTTATATTGGGAATTGTTGTTTCTTCACGGTTGAACCACTCTCTGTTGTTGTTGGTGTTGGTATTGGTACTGTTGTTGTTGTTGGTATGGTTGTTGTTGTTGGAATTGCGGGGATCCCAAGACAATGCCGCCAGCTGTTCGGGCACGTCTTCTTCGGATGACAATACACACTGTGACTGTCACAATGATGAAGATGACCACTGGGATCACGACGGCAAGCACTATGTACACGGTTAACCAATAACCGGCGTCATTGACGCCTGAAAGACTGAAATCAAATCAAAAAGAATTTGTTATTAGCGATTTTGACTTTTTAGTAATAAAGGATTTTTGAATGAGCCTTAATGAAGGTCCGGGAGCGAAGGTATTACGCATGTTTTTCCCGATAAGATGGCGTAGTGTGTCATAAAAAGTATGCCCAAAAAATCAAAAATTTGCCAAGAGATGTCAGAATGGTAGCTAATAATATTTAATGCATTTGGTTGATTTTCATTGATCTTTTAACAATAAATACTTTATAAATGTTATTATATATTATGTATCTTTTATAAAAGAATAAAAATATATAAATACAGGCCAGATATAGGCTAATACTATATCAGCTGTTAGACTAACCTGCCATCTATTGCAAGAATGCTGAACTAATTTGACAGTTGATTTTTAAATAAATCATCTAAGCTTATTTTAAAAATTTCTTAATTAATATGTGATTAATAATAACAATAAATTCATTTTTAAATTAAAAAAAAAAATTAAAGATTATTGGGACAGATTGTTTTTTTGTATTTGCTTGATAACAAAAAAATTAATTACGATAATTTTTTAATAAGTCATTAAGACAATTATAGGGCGATGTCCCAATAATCTCTTATGAATTTAATTCATTAAAAAAAAACCGCATTGAAAAATCCCTTGTAATAGTCTAGTTTTTTTTTAAAGTACGTTTAGACGTTGCTCCTGAACACCCTTAAAATAAAAAATAAAACATGGTGTCGAAGTTGGATTAACAATTGCATTTATCAATTTTAAAATAAATGAAAAATAAACATGGATAGAGGTTATAATCGCTTTTATTAACTTTATGTCAAATGATTTTTTTTACCTTTTTTTTCCCTGTTGTGAAAATCATTCGACCTTTATTATTTTTTCAAAAAATTTTATAAATTCAACTTTGAATTGTTATTATGTCCCATTTAGAGATACCCCCGGGTCCTCCATGTAACAATTAGTAACGTTTCCCCCCCTAACGCATTACGTAATATGTGTACGACCCCCTACTAGTTTTATAAGATTTTAAATAAAATGGAGGAACAAAAAATCTGGTGTGACTGGCGCACAGCACACAACTTTCTCTTACCTTCGGTAATCGAATGTTGTGTTCTGTGCTTGTCACACCAGATTTTTTGTGTCGACATGTATTTAGTTTCCGACAATACGGTACATTCGATTTTCAAGATGTAAAATTTATAAGTATGGGAAAATATTTATATTTTGTTACCATGGCAACCATTTCTCCTATCTTTTCTATGGAGTACAAGAGTAAAGTGGTCTTCAGAAGATTTCAATCACAAAATAAGAATATACATTTTAAAGAGAATCTAAAAAATAATTGATTTTTGAATTTAAAAAAAAATCGTTGGAGCAAATTTAGAGAAAATCGAAAAAAACTGAAAAAGTGCATCAGTAAAGTACTAGTACTCTTTGGCCAATTTTGTTCAAAAGCTTCGTGTCACGTCCCATGGGGGTGCCTAACTTAAATATAAAATTTCAACCTCCTAGCTCTTTCCGTTCTTGAGATATTTTGTTCACAGACACACACACAGACAGACACACACACACACAGACAGACCATGTCGCGAAAACCACTTTTTTGGATTCAGAGGACCTCAAAACGTGAAGATCCATCAAAATCTCGACATCGAATTTTTGACATGAATCCAATACTTTCTCTCTATATATATATATATTAACATATATATATAGAGGTAAGAGAAAGTAAAAAGTAAGCATTTCATGAAAAAAATTTCGTTTTTTTTACAGATATCCGGGCTAAATTGACTTTCCATTCATTTTTTCGCTAATAAAGAGATTTGATAAATAAATAAAACCCGAAAAATTGCCTATAAAGGTTAAAAAAAAATAATTAAATTCGTGCCATTCAAAGTGGAATCAATAATTTGTAATATCTGATATGAATCTCTAATTTTATTTAAGTGGCGAATAAAATTGATAATGATTCTTAGAATAAATTTATATAACCTTCTGATTATTACCGTTATCTACGTGTGTTAATTAATTTATCTCTTTCTCTCACACACAAGTGCGCATTTAGTTAAAAATCCCAAATCAAGATTAGAGATATTATTGAACCTTAAGGGTGGGGCACATTCTGATTTCATGAAAAATAAATCCCTGGGTAATTGAGTCTAAATAATTATTCGTTTCACTTGCCATGGTAAAAAGTGCAAAACTAGAGTGCCTTCAAATAATAACCAAATCTAACCTAACCTTCCATTGTCATTATTCTTGAATTGTTTCGAATTATATCTTTAAATAATTAAAAATAATAATAATAAAGAAAAAAAAAATGAAAATAAAGCCTAAAAATTCACATCTTTTTTATTGTCGATATTATTTTATTCGAAGTGGATTGAGAGAAAATGGCGACAAAAGGTGGTCATCTCCTAAAGCTTTGGCGCTGAGATCGCCCTGCGTGTAAATTATACTGCAACAATGGCAAGTGAAACGAACAGACCTACTTTATTTACTAGTCTGATAAAAAAAAAATAATAGACTTTTAGATTTAAGATCAGATTTTAGATCAGGAGCGACGTCTAAACGTACCTTAAAAAAACTAGACTATTATAAGGAATTTTTCAATGCGGTTTTTTTTTAAAATGAATTAAATTCATAAGAGATTATTGGGACATCGAGCTAAAATTTTTTTAATGACTTATTAAAAAATTATCGTAATTAATTTTTTTGTTATCAAGCAAATACAAAAAAACAATCTGTCCCAATAATCTTTAATTTTTTTTAAATTTAAAAATGAATTTATTGTTATTATTAATCACATATTAATTAACAATTTTTTAAAATAAGATTAGATGATTTATTTAAAAATCAACTGTTAAATTAGTTCAGCATTATTGCAATAGATGGCAGGCTAGTACAGCCGATATAAAGTTTTTTTTTTAAGTTAATGAAATCTATATATTTCTTAATGAGAGAGTTAGGTAAAGTTATGTTCTTTGACCAAGGGCCTAGCCTTAGAGGGGGGGGGGGGAGGGGCAACCACTTGTTAGGACGAGAGGGGCAATTAAAATATACATATGAAATTAAAGATTATTGGGACAGATTGTTTTTTTGTATTTGCTTGATAACAAAAATATTAATTACGATATTTTTTTAATAAATCATTAAAAAAAATTATAGCTCGATGTCCCATTAATCTCTTATGAATTTAATTCATTAAAAAAAAACCCAAAAATTCCTTAAAATAGTCTAGTTTTTTATAAAGTACGTTTCGACGTCGCTCCTGAACCCCCTTAAACCAAAAACAAAATTCTTTTATTAATATAACAACGGTGAAAGCGTAAACTCCAAAATACTGTACAGTGAGGGACAATATAATTCCCCCCTGAGTTTTCTAATTGTGATTATTTCATTGTATTTAAAAAAAAATATATATTTTTAAATGGGAACTTTCATGGTTCAAACCTAAAAAAGATTTTCATTTTCTTTTATAAAAACAATGAAATAATCACAAGTGGAAAACGCATGGGTGGGACTTAATATTGTCCCTCATAAAACAAATACAATATTTTTATATATGATTTATCTGACAAATTCCGTGGCACCCCGAGAGAGAGAGAGAGAGTAATTAACAACCCCCCCCCCAAAAAAAAAAAAAAAATAAAAAACTTACCAGCAATTAGTACAGCATCCTCGGTAATCGTAATCTCCACAACAATAGAAATTAGCTGAACAGATACAGGTCATGGTTATATTTTTTTTTTGTTTTTTTTTGTTTGTATTTCACGAACCACTTGGGTGCTTTATCGTATCGTAAATGACTTGTATCGATTATAGCAAATGAGAATATATAGCTAGGTTAAATTCAATTGAATTTACGTAAGAGACGATAACATCAAATGAAATGATTCATTTTTTTTTGTTCTTGCGTATTCATCACTCTCGCTTTTGACAATCTATATCGGATATTCTAGGAATCCACTTCAACACAAATCATATAAAGAAATATCTGAATGGGAAAATTTAATTTATCTAATATCGACATATATTAAGCCTATGTTTATTGTATTAAGAGTCATTTTCCGTCAATTACAAGGTGTTTTGAGCGTGCGGAGGGTGGGTGGGGGAGGCAGCGGGCATGCCCGAGGGCCATGAAAAAATTACGTGCGGGCAGCAAATCTAACAAACGGGTTCGGGCGGACGGAGCTAGGAGCAGTGGCGTAGTGAGATTAACTCGCGCCCGGGGCGCAATACCTTTTAGCGCCCCCCCCCCCCAAAATATACGCGCAAATTAATAAATAAATAAAGTAAAATAAAGAAAGTCATAGGCTCAGGTTAGGCTTTAAATTTGAGACAAAAAATTTAGTTTTTTTTTTTTTTTTTTTTTCCTTTATTTTTTGGCTTGCGGCCTTTGCCATCCAGCCAGTCTTCTGTATACAATATTTTATAAAAAATACAATACTTTATAAAAAATACAGTCTCTAAAAAATACGTACATTACAAAACATAGATTATGTAAAAAAAAAAAAACTCTACAAAAAATACCTTATATAAAAACATAGTTATCAAAAATACATTATATCAACAACATTTTACAACAAAAAATTTTTAAAATGAAAACGCTTATAAACCATAAATGTACTAAAACCAACATAATACAAATTATACATTATAAGAAAATTAGTCGAAAATAACATGATAACAAACTAAAATGTTCTAAATTCTGTTGTTTTAGAGTATTATTTGAGCTGCAATGATGAACTTATTCAGATTTTCGAGTTCTTGAGGACTTGGAGATTTTAGAAACTGTTGAAAGGCAGTTGGGTCTCGGAAATTGGGATTGATTTTTATTCCATGTATTGTGCGGATACTGTCATGGATGGGGCATTCACATATTAGGTGAAATGGTGTAGCTGGAGTATTGGAGCAGTCGCAGAAAGGAGATGGGATAATATTGAACCTAGCAAGATGAGCTGGTGATCTGGTGTGATTTAGTTGAGAAAACAAGACTAGATTTTGAAATGTAGCCTATAATTATGATAATCCAGAAATCAATTATAATAAAAATAAAAATTATCCAGCAATTTTTACTTTCTCTTAGCCTATATATGAAATATATAGGAGAGAAAGTATTGCGATCATGTCAAAAATTCGATGTCGAGATTTTGATGGATATACATGTTTTGAGGTCCCCTGAGTCCAAAAAAGTGGGTCCCGCAAATTGGTCGTGTGTGTGTGTGTGTGTGTGTGTGTGTGTGTGTCTGTATGTGTGGAACCATTTTTTTAGCATGAAGGAATTGAGCTACCGGATTGAAATTTTATATTTAACTTAGGTACCTTTGAAGAATCTCAAAATAAGCTTTTGAACAAAATCGGCCAAAAAGTACTAGTACTTTACTGATGTACTTTTTCAGTTTTTTTCGATTTTCTCAAAATTCCCTCCAAGGATTTTTTTTAAAATTCATAAATGAACTATTTTTTAGATGCTCTTTAAAATGTATATTCTCATTTTGCCGTTGAAAGCTTCTGAAGACCACTTTACTCTTGTTCTTCATAGGAAAGATAGAACTGGTTGCCATGGTAACGGAATTTAAAACTTTTTCTTTTTATTAGATTAAAAATCAATTATTATTTAAATTCCCATTTTTTTTAAATTTATTTGTGTCTTTAATTGCTTAGGAGAAAACATATATCTCTCTCTCTCTCACTTGCAAACATTATCGCCTGTCTCTCCGCCTTCTCTCATAGGCCTAATGTTAATTTCCTATAGGAATTTGTATGTTAATTTCGATTCAAAAGGGGGTCCCCTTTGGAACTTTTTACGCATTTAAAATTTTTTTTTCCAATTCTTATGAAATTTTGTATTTATTTACGAATCTATATTGTGTATAAAATGTCCAAATATGAGATTAAAATTTTGAAAAATAACCATAGTTTATTTGAAGCAGTCAACATTTAAAATGCAAGTTTGAAACTAAGGTGCTATCGGAAACTAAATATATCTCGACACAAAAAATCTGGTGTGACCAGCACAGTGCGCAACTTTCTCTTACCGAAGGGTAAGAGAAAGTTGTGTGCTGTGCGCCAGTCACACCAGATTTTTTGTTTTGCGGACCATTTGGCGCCCCTTTGTGAGTAGCGCCCGGGGCATGATGACCCCCCCCTTGCTCCCCCCCCTCGCTACGCCACTGGCTAGGAGGGTGAAATTTTATATTTTAGTTAGGCACCTCCATAGGGCGTGAAAATAAATTTTTAAACAAAATCGGCCAAAAAGTACTAGTACTTTACTAAGGTACTTTTTCATTTTTTTTTTTTTTTTTGATTTTCTCAAAATTCGCTCCAACGATTTTGATTAAAATTCAAAAATCAAACCATACTGTCGGAAACTAAATACATGTCAATACAAAAAATGTGGTGAGAAAACACAGAACACAACTTTCTCTTACCTTCGGTAATCGAAAGTTGTGTACTCTGTGACAGTCACACCAGAGTTTATATTTTATATTCAGATTTGTAGATTTTTTTCAGATTTTTTTTTTTTTTTTAATGCTTTTATTTCACTTACTCTTTGAAGCAAGGGCGGATCCAGAGGTGTGTCTCGGGGGGGGGGGGTAATCTGGTGTGACTCGTCCCAAAGCACATTATTTTTCCTTAATTTCGGTAATTTAAAGGCACATTCTGTACTTGATTGTCAAAATATAAATACAAGTCAAGTTTTTAAGTATTAATTTTTAAAAATTTAGAATAAAAATAAATTTTTTTGCGAAAAAAAGGTATTTTTTCAAGTCTCGGGGGGGGGGGGGTAATTACCCCCTTTACCCTTCCCCCCTTGTATCCGCCCTTGCTTTGAATGTCACCAACTTTCTTTGTTTAGGACACTTCCCGATGAGCTAGAGGTGTTAAATTTGATATTTAAAGGTCATTTTTGATAACGCAAATTGTCAGTCGGTTTTTATCAAAATAGACCAAACTAATGTTGCACTTTATTTGAGACTTCACGCGTATTAATCTAATTTCAAAAGACTTTCCCCGATGAGCTAGAGGTGTGAAATTTGATATTTAAGTGTCATTTTTGATGACAACAATGATATGCCCATTTTTATCAAAATATAATAAACTAATGTGGTACTTTATTTCACGCATCCTGCCTTCTTTTTTTTTAATACTCTATAATAAAAAAGACTAAAAAGTTTAAAATAAAAATATAATAAAAAAAAACTTTTTAAAAAAAATGCTTTTATTTAAATTGAACTAAAAAGAGAGAAATAATTTAATTGTTCTTGTTAAAATTGTTGAATATTTATGACTTAAAATAAAAGCGTGGGGCGCTTCGAAGTGATTCCGAGGCTCTAAATATATACAATTCCTTAAGCTATCAATGTGCGCCCCACGCTTTTATTTCAAGTCATAAATATTCAACAATTTTAACAAGAACAATTAAATTATTTCTCTCTTTTAGTTCAATTTAAATAAAAGCATTTTTTTTTTATTTATTTTTTTTTTGCATTAAGAAACTGCTGCACTCTGGAGGATTAATATTGAAATTCGGACATGGTTCATTATTATACCAAATTTCTACCATAATTTACTATCCAAAAGAAGGGAAAAATAAGAAAATTGTTTACTTGGTCCACTTTTGCTTTGAACCACTCAAATAAAGATAGACTTGAGTTAAATTATTATTTTACTGTGTAAATATTTTTATTTATGTTTTTTGAGATTTCGTTTGTGGGGAATAGACCCCCCCCCCCCCCTCCTTCGTTAATCAGTTATCAATTTTTTTTTTTTGTTTAATCAAAGAAACACTTTGTTCTCATCATTATTTATTTGATTTTTATATTATAATGAGGTGTAACAACAGGATCCTCTGTAACGCAAACTTTTTGTGTTACGTGGTTATCGTTATTATCAATTTTCTACAATTCTTAACTAAAAGGAGAAAAAAAAATTTTTTTCCTCTTTCATTTACGCTATCGATTTCATTATCTTTCTCGATTACACTTCCCCTTTAAATAAATAACAGGATAAAAATAAACTGATTAGATTATGAATGAAATTCTTTTGAAAAAAAAATTCTGGTGTGATTGTCCTCTCCTTTTTTTTGTGCCCAAGTGTTAGTTTCCGATACTTGAGCTAAAAATAAATAAATATTAAATTTCTTCGTCTTTTTTTTGGCATCTGAGGCCATTTAGACCATGTCTGTAATTTTTTAATTTTATAAGTAGTTAATATAATTTAAATCGCCCCTTCTTCGTATACTCTTCTTTTTTTTAATTTTATTTAAAGAGAATAATTTATCTTTTGTCCCTTTTTAGATTTTAGATTTCAATAAACAAATATTTTGAGCCAAATCTGTTTCAAAAGCTGTTGAACAGAAAAATATATTTATAAAAGACATGAAATTTTTTTTTCCCGAACGGAGCGAAATCTACCGAGTCCATTTTGAACTATTTCAAACAGCCTAGTAGAGCCATCTAGTGAGAGAACTCGTAACTAACAACTTAAACATTCTCCCAATAGAGAGCTGTTTAATCTGTGGTGTGAATGTTTAAATTTTTGGTAAATCTTTACTATAAAGTTCGCTCACTACAGTTGGCTACAATGGCGGATCCCGAGGTGTTTCTCGGGAGGGAGGGGTAATCTGGTGTGACTCGTCGCACAGCACACTATTTTTTCTTAATTTCGGTAATACTGTACTTGTTTGCCAGCGTATAAATACAAATCAAATTTTTAAGTATTAATTTTTAAAATTTTACATTAAAAATACATTTTTTTTTTTAAAGTATTTTTTTTTCAAATCTCAGGGGGTAATTACCCCCTTTACCCCCCCCTGTATCCGCCCTTGGATCAGTTACACCATATTTTTAGCTTAAGACTTATTACATTTATCAGTCTTTAAATTTCCATTCGCCGCCAATGTCTTTCCTCTTCTATTCTCTTGATTAATTTGAAATAAAAACATATATGGAGAGGGGTAGGTAAATTGTTAGCGCTGAATTTAGAGAGAGTGGGGGCGGGCTCGATGTGACACAGCCGATTTTTATGAATTACACTCAGCTATGCCGACATCTTGCCTGACCTTCTCCCTTTCTTCTCCTTCCCCTTCTTACTCCTCTTGACCACATTACAACATCTCCATTAAAATGAACCTGGAAAAAATATAAATAAATTAAAATATGAAATGCAAAGAAAGGAAAGAACCTGTGACTTCTCTTAGGGAAATTTGAGAACAAATAAAATAATAGAATGTGCGTCAAAAAAAGATCTGCTCTAATCTATCTTCATGATAGTGTAATTAATTCATTTCTAAGTAAATTTAACAAAAATTGTTTTTTTTTTCAGTAAAGTACGAGACTGAAAAAAAAACAATTTTTAGTATGATGACTTAAAATTTTCGAATAAAATATCATTTTTCAACTTCTAAAGTTTCACGAGAAAGCTGAAAAAATTTCATAAAAACGTTACGTAAAAAATAAACCAAATTTCAAGAAAAATTTTTTTATAACCAAAAAACAAATAGAAGCAATCGTCGGCACATCTTGAAATTAGGGGGGATGATTGTAGAATTAGTTGAAGTTTTTTTTGAGTTAAAAAAAAAAAAAAAAAATGGTCGGATTAAAATTAGGGTTTTTTTAAAAAAAACTGAAATATTTCATATATCCGGGCTTCTGAAATAATTTTTGTATTTTTTTCTGAATACTACATTAAAAAACAAAATTTTTATAGCCTTGCGGGGTTTCGAAATATCAATTTTAAAAAAAGTAGTTATTTAAAAAAGAGCAGTTTTTTTTTTCAAAAATCCATAACTTTTTTTTAGTTGGGTAAAAAAATCTGAAAAAATTCTCAAAAATGTCTTTTAAGGGGTAGAAAAAAAGATAGGAAATTTTCAGCGAAATCCGCGGGGGTCAGGAAAAAAATTTGTCGATTTGGCATGGAATGGCCCATATATATTCTGGTAAACAAGTACAGAATGCACTTTTAAATTACCGAAAGAAAGAAAAAATTTGTGTGCTGTGCGACCAGTCACACCAGATTACCCCCCCCCCCCCCCCCCCCGAGAAACTCCTCTGAATCCGCCCTTGCTTCAAATATACTGTATTTATTAATATCTCCTTCACTCGGCTTCATGCGTTAAGGAATTCACGTTCACAGAAGTGAAATAAATTTTGACTATGACGCCACTCAGGAATAAATCAAAAAATTGACTAGACTCAACACATTTATACCTGGAAAACAATTTTAAATAGAAGCACTAACCGTTTACGCCTTCTCTAATAGAATAAGGCTATTTTATGGCTGGTGAAATGAAATTTAGAAGAAAACGCAGCCAGAATCTTTTCTTCAAAAATTGACGTTTCGGCTTTGGTCATATCCATCCTCGGAGCTCTAAACAACGGAACATTTTATTTCGAATTGTATTTAGTATTAATTTTGGACATAACATTAGAACAAAGTTCTTCGTTCAAGAAAAACTTTTTCTCTCTTCTATCACTAATACAATATATTTTTTTGTGCCTAATGTGATAATTGACTCCAGAGCAGTACAATTTCATCTAATGTACAATATTTTTATCTTGGTAGTTAATTTTTATACATATTCAATTTAATCCCAGATTTATTTAACCTGTTTCTTAAATTTATTGGCATAGCTGGCTTATTTTGAGACATTTTTTAAAACACCTCTATATAAAAGAACATTAAGGAGCTACGGGAGTGAAGGTGTTACGCATGTTTTTCCCCCTAAGATGGCGTTGTGTGTCATTAAAAGTATGCCCAAATATCAAGTAATTCAAAAATTTGCCAAGAGATGTCAGAATGGTAGCTAATAATATTTAATGCATTTGGTTGATTTTCATTGATCTTTTAACAATAAATACTTTATAAATGTTATTATATATTATGTATCTTTTATAAAAGCATAAAAATATATAAATATAAGCTATTAGGGGATCAGCTGTTAGACTAGTCTGCCATCTATTGCAAGAATGCTGAACTAATTTGACAGTTGATTTTTAAATAAATCTTCTAAGCTTATTTTAAAAATTTCTTAATTAATATGTGATTAATAATAACAATAAATTCATTTTTAAATTAAAAAAAAAATTAAAGCTTATTGGGACAGATTGTTTTTTTTTGTATTTGCTTGATAACAAAAAATTAATTACGATAATTTTTTAAAAAGTCATTAAAAAACTTATAGCTCGATGTCCCAATAATCTCTTATGATTTTAATTCATTTTAAAAAAACCGCATTGAAAAATTTCTTATAATAGTTTAGTTTTTTTTTTTTAATTACGTTTAGACGTCGCTCCTGAACCCCTTAAAAATCTTTTTTAAAATTCACCGTCCTGTTGTGTGCTGTGTGACTTATAAAAGAAAAATATTTCGCTGTTTATAGCTCCGAGGATGGCTTTGACCAAAACCGAAACGTCAGCTGTTAGAAATATAAATTTTTAAAGAGGATGCCTTTTCTTCTAGCCTTCTCTAATTGTGCAACATATCAATATTTGCCCAATGTGAATAAGTTTCACTTCTCTAGAGTGTAGTATGAATACACAGTAAATAAAGATTGGATTATTAATATTGAGGTTAAAGGTCAGTCAATTTAAATAAATAGAACGTGAGTTCGATTCCCACGAGTGCCTCATTTTTTTCTAATTAAGGTAAATAACTTAACATCGTATAATAAATGTCGCCTCTCAAAAAATAATTAAAATAATTACATAAACATTAATTAATCTCTCATTTTCTCTTTTCTCTTCAACTATTACTAAATAAAAAAATTAAATAAATTTAGTGTATTTTCAACATTCTATTTAATATATATAATATATATTTACCGTATATTTTTTTTTCTGCTAATGTTAAACAAGTCGTTTCAATTCATGTATGGATAAATTCCTAAGTAAGAGAAGAAGGATGTCGTCGTCATTGAATATTCTAAACGAATCGACGACGAAGAGACTCTCTTAGCAAACAAATCAAGCCAAGTCAGCCAGTCCAGGAGTCACTCACTCGTTCGTTCCTTCTTCTTTTTCTTTCTTTTTTCTCTATTTCGGCAAAATAAAGAAAAAAAAAAAATCATTACTCACCATTTTAACTATTTTCATTTAGAATAATAAGTTGTCAATTAATCATCCATATTATTAAATTTTAAATAAATGAATTATTTATTTTAATTAATAAAATTACAACAATATAAACAAATATTGTTAAATTTAAAAAGTTTATTCCCAAGAGGTTATAGATTGTGACAAATGTCAATAATGATAACTTCAGAAATTCAATGGAAGTGAGATTAGTTTCAAGGGGGGGGGGAACTATTAAAATTTGGAATAGAGTATTAATATAAGCTTATAGAACTGGCAGAATCTCCCTCTCTTACTTATATGATACTAAGTTGGTATATATTCGACGTTTTTTTAATGTTTTTATTTAAGGGGGTTCAGGAGCGACGTCTAAACGTACCTTAAAAAAACTAGACTATTATCAGGAATTTTTCAATGCGTTTTTTTTTTAATAAATTAAATTCATAAGAGATTATTGGGACATCGAGCTATAATTTTTTTAATGACTTATTAAAAAATTATCGTAATTAATTTTTTTGTTATCAAGCAAATACAAAAAACAATCTGTCCCAATAATCTTTAATTTTTTTAAATTTAAAAATGAATTTATTGTTATTATTAATCACATATTAATTAAGAAATTTTTAAAATAAGCTTAGATGATTTATTTAAAAAACCAACTGTCAAATTAGTTCAGCATACTTGCAATAGATGGCAGGCTAGTCTAACAGCTGATCCCCTATTAGCCTATATCTGGCCTATATTTATATATTTTTATGCTTAACATTTATAAAGTATTTATTGTTAAAAGATCAATGAAAATCAACCAAATGCATTAAATATTATTAGCTACCATTCTGACATCTCTTGGCAAATCTTTGAATTACTTGATTTTTGGTTGAAAAGAAATTTTATAGGCTTAAAGAGGACCATCTAGGGATTACAGGAAAATTATTTTCGACCCGAATATATTATACATTTTAAAGAGCATTCAGTTTGCTTGTATCAATACAAAAAGATTGCACGTGTGCATGCTTGTCCAGTTTCCAGTCATGTGTGTAACCGCAAAAATATGCAATAATTCTCTTGGTCTAGTGAAATGGAAATTTCGTGTATAAAAAACTCAATTCTGATGGTAACACTTTCAAAATAATAGGGTATTTTAAATAACCTCAAAAAATTTATTTTCTATTTAACATATGTTAACTTCATTCTTCTATATCGTTTCTAACGATTCAAACACAAACTAATAAATTTATTCCTGAAGATGGTAGTCAAAACATCGTTTGAAATTATCCATTCAATTTAGTCAGGCAAACAATATTGTTATTAAAATTATGAAAAAAAAATCACGCAAAAAATTTATTCATTTATTCTAAAACAAATTTATTTTATCGATCCATTCCAGCCCTTCTTTCTCTAGAAGTTTTTTTTTTTTTTTTTGTCTTGAGCTTTCTTTTCGTTTTTGCATAAATTTAATTTCCACTTTGTTTGCTCTTAACGCTATCGAAGAGTATTTTAATATTTCTTTCTCTCTCTCCTTTTTATTAATAATATAATATTTCCTGAAACGATTGTTTTTCTCTCCTCATTTCAATTGCATTGCATAATTCATTCATTCATTCACATTCATTCATTCATTCATAACTGGTAATATTGGAGATGGACTAAAAGGAACTTTCTCTTTAGCAAAAGCTTTTCTAATTAAAGTTTGGATATATGCTTTATACATTAGAGTATTTTCATAATTAATTCGCTTTGTGACTATCTAAGTGCGCATTTAAGGGAACCCCTTCCCCCCTAAAGGGGGTAATTACTCTCCCCCTCCCTCCAGATATTAGAAAAAATATTTTTCTTGGGAAATAAAATTTTAAAAATTTGATTTGTATATATATATTTTTACTTTCTCTTTCCCATACGTATATGAAGGGTCCAGAGTAAAAGTGAGCCAAGTCCACTTTTTACTCTTTTGAGAAAAATGAATCAAAATTAAAGCCTTATATTCAATTCCTCTTAAAATACAACATTTATTTATTTTACATCTCAGCAATCATTAAGAACTTCAATTATACTTTACATAAGTACACATTTTAAATTTTATATTAAGATTTTTA